>UELX01000158.1:0-114805 GCA_900480035.1 Eupelmus urozonus | reverse complement strand
GAAAATCTATCATCAAAATTCTTTTTACTGGAGCTCCAAGTACCCAGATGATTTTCTTTTCATTAAACGGTAGCCTTCTATCGATAATACATCACCTTCCACATCGTTCATCCGGCGCTCAGCAAAGCAAGCACCGAAACAGCCTAAAAATCACTGCCTACGTATACAATAATTACTTTGACGAGCTTACATACCGTACAAAGGTGTAGGTATACTTTCGACTTGCTACCTACTCACGTCATCGGCCGGTTTGCTCGTTAAAGCCTGGCAAGGCGAGCAGAGGACACCCGAATCGCTGACACCGGCGACGAGCAGCAGCTAAGTTGGACCGGGCGATCGTTATGGAAGTTACGTAACTTTTGCCCTGCGAGTGCAAAGCACGTTAGCTTCCGGGCGACCGAGAGTGCATAGCTTCTACGGCCGTTCCATTTAATTATTTGACTAACGAGTGACCGAAGATGTGTGTGGACGTAGCGCACTTGGATTTCGTTCGCTTCTCATTGGGCATTCTGGCAAATTTTTTTACTATTTTTTAAAGGCTAGCGTTTCAACCCTTTGTTTAGGACAGAAGTGGAATTACAAAATCTATTACAGTATACGCCTTTTGAATTTTCCTACATTAAATATTTAAACGTATAACTATATACTTGTTTAAAAAGTAATTATCCTATCGATGATAACCAGAAGCGAACTAAAGCCCGGCTTATTTAATATTTTTAATCACAAAGTTATTTTATAAAAAAAAAAAAAAAAAATGAAAATTCCGGATCGCCGGCGAGCAGCTTCGGATTGCGACTGCAGGCCAGCGAGGGAGAGTGGACGACTTCTAGCAGCGATTCAGTTGCGCGCTCGCTGTCTAACTTTTCGACGTAATTAATTCTCCGAGTTAACGCGGAATGCCATAATTAATTCCCAGTGGCTCGCCACCATGAAGAAGGAGAACGAGAGTATAGCTACGCCGAGCGAGAGAGCGAGAATAGAATAGAAGCCATGCTGCTAGAGTGTAGAGAGAAAGAGACGGCAAGCATAGCATATATAGCCAGAGAGACTGAGGTAGATTGTAACAATATGTACTCGCTCCGATTAGAAACCTCGCGCACGCTCGGTCTGTTATATGCAATTAATTACATTCTCTTTATGTCCGAGCAGTTGTTAATTACCTCTCCTCGGCGCAGAGCTTCATCCGCAAAACTTCGCCGCTCTCTCTCTCCTGATTGTTTGCCGGTAAGCGAATTTCTGATCGACCGCAGCCAGTTCGACGCTGCAGTTTTCCGGCTTCGGCGCGTTTGTCGCCTCGTTATTGCGACCGGAAATGCAAATCGCTAATCCTCATAACTAGCTCGGGCGTGTCGGGTTCATTTAAATTTTACGCTTATGAGAGACGAGCTGCTTTCTATTTCTACGCTTTTTTCCCCCGCCTCATTGTGTAGAGCGTCGATGTTTGACTTTTATTCCAATGCCGCACGTGTCTGGATGCGCAGCGAATCGGGAAGGAGAATGCGATATAATGAGCGCTTTTTCGCGGGGACAAAAACTGCGCCGTATAGCTGTTACTTGGACACGGTAAAAAGCGAGCATCTCGTTATCTCATTTTTTTCCTACTGTTGTACCTTCATCTCTCTTCCACCCCCGCCTGCTGCCTACTTTCATTTTTATACATAATACCTGTTCCCTATTCTCGCGCTCTTCCATCGGCTACTTCGCCCGGTCTTACGTTCACTAGCCCGTTGTTCGGATTTCATTCTTTCCCAGCCTATTCGCAACGATCTCCTTCATCCCTCCTCTCCTCTTAATTTTACATTTGTATCTCATTTCTCAGCTCTCCTCTTCCGCGTCCCCTCGGGTCATTCCCTCACCTCGATCTCATTACGCGCCGCGAAATAAATAAGCCACTCGAAAATCACTCGCCCTCCTCCCCTTTATTTACTTTTTCACGCCGAGCTCGCTAAGCACGCATGCGCCCTTTTCGCGTGTTTAGGAGGACGATGACTCGCAGCCCCTATATACACTTGGGTAATCGAAGTATATCAGCGAGGCTGGCTCTCGGTGCCTCATTAGCCGCGCGCGCGCGATTCGTTAAGCGCGGCTCAGCGCGCTTATACAAAAACGAATTCTCGGAGAAACCGCACCGCGTGTGGGTAGCTATTGAATATAGGAGAGGCTCTGTGTGTGCATGCGCGAGGACATCGACGATTAATGCGTTAACGAGTTGCTGCGCCTGCGAGAGTCTTTGTGCGCATCTGGGAGAGCTTTGTGCAGATTGAATTTTCTTCTTGTTTTTTTCACGTGGAACGAGCTCCTCGCGGCAAAAACGGTTTTTATCGAAATGAGCGTAAAAGCGCGCGGGCGAGCGCACAAAAGAACGGGGAATTCCGAATCAATAATGCGGCGCGATAAATTTCGGTTTAATGAGCTTTAATCGGCTTTGGGATTGAATTAACAAAGTGGCGCGTTAATTACAAGCTAGGCGGCTCCCGGGTATAATGTTTTTTCGCTCGCGCGCTGCGCGGAGAAAACAATTTAATTATTGTTCCAGCCTCTAAGCAGCTGCTGGCGTCTCTCCGGCTGCATTTTCGAGTGTGACTTAATTAAAATGATAAACAAACGCGGACGAGTCATCGCCGAGAGTCAAATTAATGAGCAGCCTACGTGACATCGAGTGTTCAGCACTTGTCGTCAAAGATCGGCGAATCTTAATTAGCTTTGACAAAAATCGCGAGCCCGAGAAAAGGCGCTTTCCTCCAATTAAAAAAAAAATGGAAAAAATTAAGAAGATAGACCAGGGAAGGAGCGGGGAAGAAAAAAGTCGACTCGGCGAGTGCATATCTTATCGCCGCGGCGCGTTTAAGCGGCGAAGGTGAAAAAAAGGGCCGCGCGCTACTCACAGCTATATTCACGCGCGGCTACATCGACGGGCCGCGATAAGAAAATATTTCTCGAGCCCGGGACCCGAGGACGTCCTCGGCGTTATCCATCATTATAATAGGACGTTAGCGTCGGCAATAATCTGGGAGCGATCTAGGATCGTTAATTAATATAAACAGCGCGCGAGCGCGTGTGTGTATGGGTATATACATAGAGGGTATAACGCGGGGGCTATAGTCGTCGTCGACGACGACGTCCAGTCGTCCTCTCTCTCTGCTGTTCGTTCGCTGCTCTCTCTCTCTCTCGCTCTCGCTCTGTCCGATAAATAGGTAGGTAAGCGAGTCTCCGCTCACGCGGCCGGCGGAAACCCCAGTGTTAATTAACGCCGAGTTTCAGGACTGATTTACGTGGCGTCTAATTAGCGGGCCTGACGGCGATGTATGTAGCAAGCATTTTGATTGGCCGCGCGCGAGCCTGCTGCCCTCAGCCGCCTGCTGTTGCTCTCACTCTCTCTCTCTCTCTTCTCTGCCTCCCTCTCTCTGTTTCTCCTTCTTCTCTCTCTCTCTCTCTCCCTCTTGCTGGCTAGCTCGTTCTCGCGTGGTCTGGCGGACGATTGGCTTTGCGAGAGAGAGAGAGAGAGGAGAACGCCGAGAGCCAGAAAGCATGCAAGTGTGCGTCTGTGGCGCTCGCGGGAATATCGCGAAGATTACGTGCGAAGAGCGGGTTTAATGATTGCGCCGAGTGAGAACATTGTCTCGAGCGCTTTTTGGAGGCTCTTCAAAGGAGGGTTTAATTAAAGTTCGCGTTAATGCTTTTTGATCGAAGAACAAATATTGCCTGATTTACATTCTGCTATAAATTTTTCGTGCAGATTAAATTTTAGATAGGTTACATTGTAATGTTAAAAGGAGATTGTTTTACAAATGAAAGGTGATTATTTTCGCTAAGAAGTTTTTTATATGTTTGTAATTATTTTTGTTGAACATTAGGATAGGTCATTTATCAAATTAATAAAATCCTTCATTTTCAAGTCGGATGTATTGGCACAGTCTTGTAGTTTTACAGAAGTAAAAAGAATTTTATTTCAAATATTTCTGAAATATTTTATCTGATGTAGTTTAATTTAATTTTTTTGTCGATAAAAAAACAGATGTTCATTCCAAAAAAATATCGACGAAGGTTTAAAAAGGTTATTTAATGAATGTTGAAAAGCAGTGTAAAAAGTTCTTGTTAAAATATTTTTGTATTTTAAAAAAAATTAAATAATTTTTGTACTGATTAGCTGTTTCTAATGACAATATATAAAGCTATTATAAAAAAGTCTTCATTTAATTTTTTTTAAACAGTTTATATATAAAATTTTTATCAAAAATATGAAAATCAACTTGACTCACTTAAAATTTCAATTTCTATTTAATTTTATTTAATTTCGCAGTAATGATTTCATTTTTCTCAAGCTATAACCCATCAACTCACACAAACCAATATCCATCGCATCTTAAGAACATCACCCCCCACCTCCTTCTAAAACAATTAAACCTCCCAAAAGATCCAAAACCACCCAGCTCCACGTAGCAATGTATATTTAAGAAATCCCACATCCAACACCCATCCCATTAACCCGCGCTCAAAGGCCAGGCGGCCGCCACATCCCCGCAGGTATTTTCGCTCGGGATTAGCGCGAAAATGAATACAGTGTCGATTGAGCGGATTTATGGCCGTCGTCGGAAGCCGCGCATTAAAGAGAGCGAAGGAGCTCACAAAGCCGGCTGCCAAATGAGCGCGACCAAAGCTCGCTCGGTCGCGTGCATTAAACATTGCTCACCGATTTATACGCCTGACAATTAGCCGGCGCGCATCGCGTTAGACTCGCGCGCCCGCAACTCGCCCGTCAATTAACCGCAGTGTCTTGGGCGCGTTGTTGGCTCGCGCTGCGCGCATTCCGCCCGAAATATACCCCCGGCAGCGGCTGCCTTTTTCGCAATGTCGCTTTAAAACTCGTCGCCCGCGAGTCGAGAGATATCTAAGCGATAAGACGGCTTGGACAGTCGCGGTGAGCTTTGTAAATCTGGAACGAGGCCGATGATGTGGCAGATTGGGGGAAGGAATTTTCTAAATTGTCAGGGCGTATCCGCAGCTCATATACCGTTTACTTTCTCCGTCTCTCGCTTTCTCGCTTGAAAAAGCCGAGCGCGCGCTCGGGAAGTATAAGCGCAAAGATTGACTTACCTCGGAAGATTGGGGTGGGGGCTGTTCCGTCGTCTCGCACTGCGGCAATTTGTCCTCTAGCTCCCTGGAAATGCGAGGGAGAGAGGAGGAGAAAGAAAGCCCGCTGGGACAAGCACAGCGAGAGAGCCGGCGAAGGAATCCAATAAAGAACAAAGTACTACTTTTATCGCCCCGGCTACAAACGAGCGGAACGGGTTATGCACGTCAATCATCGAGAGAGAGAGAGACGAGGACCTCGCGACTCGAGGGCTCGACTCGACGAGCTTCGTGCTGCTACACATGCTCCGTCACTTATGATTTTTTATATCTTTAATTTCATTAGTGGGATTTTTTTTTTCTTCGAAGCCGGCTGACTCATCGAAAAATCCGAGCTCGGCTTTCGTGGACGACGTCTTTTTCAAGGAAACGTCGCTGCTGCGCTGATGATGTGTACCAGGCTTTTATCATGTTTATTTTCGAAGTCTTTTTAATTATCATTCTTGAATGGGAAGTTGAAATATTTTATTCCTTTTTTGTGTTGAGATAAACTTTCTTGTTTTAGTTTTTGCATTTTCTGTTCGATGATGGGTTTATATAAATGTCAATGACTATTTAAGAAGTCATTAAGTTACTTATGATAATTAATTAAATGTAAATAAATTTCGATTTTATTAATATAATTTCAGTGTAACTGTTGAAAAATTCTAGACATTAAAAAAAAGGAAAAAAAAATTTTGTCTGTATGCTGTTTCCAAAAACACCTGCAAATAATAAATGACAAATCGAGCCGGGAAAAAAGCGATCCTCGGCAAAGAGGGGGAAAAAGAGAAAAAAACAGGCTGGAGGAAATAAAAACTCGTGGGAACTTTCTAAAAACTTGTATCTTTATTAATTAATAAACGTGTTGTGTTTGCGTCGTGTATTCGCGTTGTATTTATTTTACAAGAGCTCGCCGGCTGGCCGCGCCCGGAGGCCGCTCGTCGCCCCCGTACACAGAGGAGCAGCTGGCTCCGCCGGGCTTGAGCCTCCCCTAGCTTACAAGTCGAGATAAATCAAATAACAAAATTAACTAAACGCAAAGGATCACCTTCGACCTCGCCGCGCGTCTTCGCTCGCGCGCGCGCGTGCGACCCATCACACATATTACCATACACACACACACACTCGTGCGCGCACACCCGGAGTCGTCGACCTCGTCAGCCTCATCGTCCACGCCGAACACGAAGCGCGCAGCCGAAAAAAAGAACCAGTTTCAAAAACCATTGCACTACATTCTCGCGTTTCATATTTTTCTCGCTCTCACTCGCTCGCTCGCTCGCTCCGCCATTGTTGCTCAGTGGCGAGCGTCTTGATTATTATTCAGAGTGTGGACAAAGGCGAGCGAGCGGCGAGGAGAGAGAGAGAAAAAAAAGGAAGGCAAGCGACATTGTTCGGCGCGTTTCTTATTCCGCTGCGTGCGGCTGTCGTTTTGCTGTTCTTTTTAGTTTCGTTATTCTTATTGTTTTTTTTTTATTTCGGCGCTGCGAGGAGGAAAAACTCGAAGGGCAAAAAGAGGTTTTCGAAAGTGCTTTTCGGTCGCGCTCTCTCGGGTTCGGCTGCGCTGGATACGTAAAGTCGCTCGCGAAGGGCGCAGCTCGGCCGATGCGTTTCCCGCGGCGGGCTACAGCTCGCCGACTGTAAATAACCATTTATATCACACAAATCTTTAACAATATACAAAATGTATCCTATATACAAGTTTAAATTACACATCCTTCCGTTCGACTCGTCGCTATTAACGCTCTATCTCTCTCTCTCTCTCTCTCGTTCATCTTTCTCTCACTCTCTTTTGCTTAGTATCTCCCCCTTAATTTTCTCAATTCTCTCCCGTTTTACTCGAACTACTTAAATTTTTGCATCGCGATTCTCGCCTACATATTGACCTGTTATTTTTTTTTTTCTTAATTTCGCAAATGTCCTACGAGCCGCGTCAACGAACGTTGAGCTCGCGCTCAGGATAATTGTTACAACTGAAACAAGCAAATCAAATATCCTCGCGCGTGACGTTAATTTCGCTCGCCCATTGTAAAACTCGAGAATTTCTTTCGCTTGCTCACTCGTAGACTTCGGTAAGACACTTGGCTCCTCGACTTCCTCGATCCTTGCGCTCTCGAATCCTTCTCTCACGTATTTATAAGCATGCAGAACGTTCGGGACAAAAGTTCGCTATTGAACGAAACGAGTAAACGAGTAACAACCAGTTGTATGATACAGTTTACATTGAAGGTTTTTTCCATCTTTATTATTTTTTTTTTTTTTCATTAATCTCACGGTATTGAGTTTCGGTTTTGTGGTCCGGGCCAGTGCCGCGTTTGCTCACCCGAGGTTCCGGAGAAAATCGCTGCTGATTCAACAAGAGTATGCAGATTTTGAGATTTTAATCGTGCCCAATTGAAATTCTCGACAAGGTATTTATCCGGCACGTCGGCTTTTAGCGGCAGGTAACGATGTGTATAGAGAGTCTTCACTCGAATGTACAGCTTGCTTTTCGTTATATATATATATATGGCTCGTTAATTGGTTAATTGAAAATGGATATCTACCGCTAAGCGAGGTGAGCACGGTATTGGCCGCGGACGCGCGTGTGGTTTTATTTTTTTGTTTAAATATACTTTTAAAGATTTTACATTTTTCATTTCTTTTAAGATTATACATTTATTTTACATTTATTGCAGATGCTCGAAATCTTATGGTTTCACAATTGATTTGCCCTCTTCTCCCTTCGCTTCGACGGAACAAGAAGCTCGATATCGCAAGCTTCGCGCTTCTTCGAGTTCTTGCGCGCGCACGCGAACGCGAGTCGTTGTCCCATAGGATTCAAAAAGATTGTCTCGCGAAACGACCGCGCCATTGTCGTTCATCGATTTCTCTCATTCTCGCTGCTTCTCATTCTTTTTTTTTTCATTCGACTTCGCGCTTCACTTTCTTTTTTCGCGGGGAAACTTCACCGAGCCCGGCGCGGCGTTCTTTCACCAATAGGTTCATAAGTATTTATATACACCCAAGTTTGTTCCACAAGAAAAATAAGAAAGAGCCTAGCTTACTCGTTTACGTTAAGGATTAAGCTTACGAGCTACCGTTGAAAAATATTCTTTTGGAATTTACATCAGTTCCCGAGGATTACATATGAAAAATACGAGCTTTATATCGATATATATCAATGGATGACAAGAGAGAGTGCTGTGTACGATTTTGGCGCGCGACATTCGGCGAAGTTTCCCGCTTTACCGAAATATTTCCCTACGTGTACATATCGATGGCGCAACGTTAATGATGTCGTTATTACCCTGACATATCCAACAGCGCGGCATGCAACGTTATTCCACAGTGATCCTTTGTTTATATTTATATATATATTTTTTTCTTCTGTCTGATGCATTCGGTATCGAGGAGCTGCAGATTACACAGCGGCAAGAAAGCCAACCAAGACGGTCAACGACATGACTTAACGGCGATTCCTTCGGTTTCTCATTTACTTTTTATTGCTTACACGAAATGCCGCGGTGTACAGGAGAATTCGCAGGCGCGCGCCTCCGCGAGGCAGATATAGGGCTGGCCTTAGGAAGAGCGTGCGTGATGAAAGACGAAAAAACGAATCGATGGATCGGAAGAGAAAGGCTCGTCAGATTAAAAGAACGACAATTTGTTCGTTAAAAAAGTCAGCTCCCTTCTCTTGATCCTCGGCCAAATGAAAACGAACGGGGGACAGGAGCGCGGCTAGTCTCACTCGGCGCGCGCTTGGGTTTCTTTTTTTTTTCGAAAAATAAAGGAGAGCGTTAATGGCAGCCCCTCGCGGGAGACAAGAAACGACTAACGAACTTAGGCGGGCCCGATGATTTTAGCGGGCGGAGACGGCCCTCTGAAAGAAAAATAATTTTCTAAAAGTCGATTTGCGGAGAGACGAAGGAGCCCCGCGCGCGCGCGCCTTTGAATACGCCCCTGTGACGAATTTCCAGCGCGGATGTGTCATTGTTTTCGGAGCCGCGGCTGAATTGAGGGCTCGGCTGTCGTCCCCTGAGTTCTTCTGTATAATTGCGCGTCGCCGAGGAGAGCGACGGAGTTTTCTTTTGAAAAAAATCATTGCAGTTTGCTGTGGCCGGTCGTCAGACGGAGCGCAGCTGATTGATTATCGCGAAATTTATTCAGCTGATTTTCTCGTGCGTGGAATAGAAAAAAGAAAAGCGTAGGAGCTTGGTGTCATCGTCAACACTCGAAATTCGGCGATGATCGCATCGAAGCAGCACTCTCGGAACACTAAACAAATCACACCGCAAACTCATATCCAAAGCTCGCTTATTCTGCCGAAAAAAAAAGAAGAACAAAAAACTGGCCCGCACATGGCTAATCGAAGCTCGAGTAGGTCGGCTTGACGTCCCGCTTAGAAGGAGAGCCGCTTCGTCGCTTGCGCTCGAACAAAAGGGATGTCGAAGGAAAAGCAGAGAGCCGAGGTCGGTAAGTTTTTAGCCTGCGGGTGCCTCGCGGTTATTGATAACTCGGAATCGCGTATTATATCACACTCTCCCGCATTCTGTTCTCGCACTCGCACAATTATTCACTCTCGCGCACTAGTGTCTTGTCTCTCACAAAGTCCGTGTATATAGAACGGCTCTACCCCAGAATAAGAGGCGAGCCGGCCTCACAGTGAGAGTATATATATAGCGTCAGCGCAGCGCAGTTTAGTATCAGTAGGTAGCCGTGCACGTATCACGATGCTCGCGCAGCCAGCGCGCGCCCCTTTGGCAGCGGAGCAGCTCAGTCGCAGGGCTCGGGCGTCCAGGGCCACTCTTGGTATGTACCCGGCGACGCCTGAGGATGCTGCTGTTGCTGCTGGTGATGCTGCTGGTGCTGGTGGGGGTGATGCGGATGATGGGGATGCTGCGGGTGCTGGCCCATCATGGGCTGCATGAGCGACTGCATCTGGTGATGGGGCGGGGGTGGCTGCTGGTGATGCGGCGATAGCTGCTGTTGCTGTTGCTGCTGCTGCTGCTGATGCTGGTAATGCGGATGACCCGGTGGCGGCGGCGAATAGGCCTCCCCTCCGACGGCCACGTCCACGAGGTCGACGGGCGGCTGCGGCTGCTGCTGCTGGTGAAGAGCAGCTGCCGCCGCGGCCACGGCGACCGGGACCTGGCTCGGCGTGGTGGGTTGGACCTTCTTCGGGCGGCCGACCGGGTTGCCCCCTCATTCTCGCGACCTTCGGGGCCTGCCGACTTTACCCTTCCTCGTCGGCATGCCGCCGTTGCCCGTCGCCGCGGCGGCGGCCGCTGCCGCCACGGACGACGACTTCACCATCTTGTGGAAGTCCGTCTCGCAGACCGCGGCGCCAGATAGCAGGTAGTACCTGCAACAGAATAAGGGGAGAGGTCGACTTTCAATCTTTCGTCACTGATATAGGTGTGTGTTATTGTGGGGCTTAATTAGGCTGACGTGGCCTTTTTTTTTTATCTGTGGTCTAGTTTTATACGCTTAATTGGTAGAATGTATTTTTCGGCTAGTCGATCTGCTTGATTATTTAACGAGCGTTACGTTTTTTATGGTAATGAAACTTTGAATGTATATTTATTATTCCCGAGTCATTTGAGCGTCGTTCGTACAGTCCATCAATTCACTTATGCATATGAGATGTAAAACACGTAAAATTTCCGACAACCGTAATGGCACGAAATTGGTATGGAATTTAAATATACAAATTTATGTAGAAGAAAGATTTTAAGCAAGACACACAGAGCAACGGCCCGCGTCCGTAAGTGCGCAATTTGATCCATAATTCGAGTAAAAACAGCGAAGAATAAAAAAGCGTTTTCCTTTGAAAGTATAATGAGGCCTAAGTGCGAGGTTTTTTTTTTCAATTTAGACGAGAGATCGAGATCTTAAGCGGCCGGCGTTCTAACGTTAAAAAAATGTATACACTCAAGCTTTCTCATGGAGATCTCTCAACCGCACGCATACGTAAACATCCATTCGTCCTCTCTCTCTTTCTCCGTCTGGCTAATGACAGAGCGTCGGCCAGTTCTCTCCGGACATCTGTTTTCCTCGGGGAGAAGGAGAGCGAGAGAAAGAACGAGGGGTTGAACGTAGCCGATCGATCCCGTGTATCTACATTAGTCGAGGCTGTATGTGTGTACGTATATAGGTGTGACTCACCTGTCGCCTTGCGTGAGCTGCGTGCCGCACTTGGTGCAGGTAAAGCACTTGGTGTGAAAGACAGAGCCGCCCGCCCTCGTGACGAGTTCGGTCGCGGGTATCGTCTGGCCACAAGCTGCGCAGGCACCTGTGCTGCCGAACATCCTGAAACAGAAGCAGAAAAGAGAACGATTATTATTCGTCTATACGGGCTAATGCACCTTTAACGACATTCGCATATGCTTTATATACGTAGTGCGCTAAGGTCTGTAATTACGGATTGGCGGGAAATATATAATGAGGGGGGGTGGTTGTTTGGGGACCCTGAGGCTCGCGTGCGCGGTCTTTCGGTCGCGCGAGGGTTCATTGAACGATTCGTGAAACTTTGTTTCTGAAAGGAAATTCAAATGTATATTAATAGCCGGTTGCTCGCTGCTATCTGATTTGCGTCGAGGAAATCGTAATTTCAATTTCCTCCTTGAGCAGCGGGACATTTACTTAAATTTATCCATTCTTGAGAAATTAACTCGGGTATAATAATCAAATTCGCTGATCGCATTCGTTGACCTCGGTACACATAGAAAAAACAAGAGAGAGGCTCGGTGGAGGGCTGGTATATAAAAATGATCGTCTGCGTCGGTCCGCAGCGAAGAGGAGCCTCACGGTAGATAAATACGAAGTGTTTCCAATTAAATCTCGCGTCAGGCGGCGAGAGCTGCGCTTGCGCTTGCGCGCAGGCTCTCTAAGTAAATGAGCTTTAAAGAGTCGCGGTATCTCGGCTCACGATTTCGCGTCTCCTCTTTTTCCCTCGCTAGCCTTTCTCCGGCTCTCTGTGCACGGCAGGCCTATCTGCGTACGCTCACATACGTATATAGCTACTCTCGAGCGGAGAGGGTATATACGGAGAGAGCCTCCCGGCCTCTAAACGAGCACATCGATATAATAAGGTGTTGTAAGTGCGCCTTTTAATTGGCAGCTCGCAGCCAGATAAATCCGCGCGAGCTAAGGAGAGCGAGCCCCTATCGAGATGCAGTGTGTGTGTGTGTATGTGTAGAGGAGGCGAGAGAGGTTCGCTTCTCTCCCTCTCTCTCTCTCTCAGCCGAGTCGATGCGAAATAACGGGCCTAAGAAAATAATTACGCTTCTCCTTTTCGAGGCTGGCTCCTTCTCCTTAGCTCCTCCTTCGCTTAAAAAGCGCGCCACGGATCTCGTTCTATTGTTTCGGCGCTTTTGCAAAACACCTCCTCGCCGGCGCGACTCGTTACTCCTTTTTTTTCCTCTCGCCGCTCTGCAGAGCTAAGCCGGCCGGAGCGTCGCTTGTATTAGTGTGTATGTGTGTATTTGCAGCTGAGAATCGGCGAAAAATCTTTGGATGCTTAGCTGTGTGCGCGATGCCTCCGCAAAAGCAGTGGGTTTCTGTGTGTGTATATATATGAGACTCTTTCTGAGCGTGCTAATGGCTAAATTTACGTAACCTTTTTTGTCGGGGCCGAGGAGCTCGTTTAAGAAATTATATTCATGTAAAGCATTGTAAGGATTTTTTACGAATAAATAATTTACGTCCTTCGTTTAAAAATATCTCTTTTTCTCTCGCGCTCGCGCGCTCGGGCTCGCCGCGCGCGTGCATGAGCCAATTAAAATCCCGGATTTCTTTTCTCGCTAAAGCAGCAAGAAAATCATTAATTTTAATGAGCAATCGATAGAATTCTTTGTTGCCGCGGCGCAGACAATCCGCTAATGAAAAAAGTCGTAATTTCAATCAATTTCATGTTCATTATAAATAGCAGCCAAGTTGATCCTATTGTTTCCCGCCTCCAGATGTGTTTACCCGATACGCAGCCACGTACCCAGCTTACTATTCGCAATATAAATTAATTTGAGCATTCGTAAACTGGCATCGATTGAAAGTATTTCCAGAAAACAATTGATAAACAATCAAGCAAACCGACAGAAGCCAAAGATTGCGTGCAGCCACCCAGCCGGGCATTTTTCCAATCGAAAACGAACGCCCAATTTGCAGGGGCTTTCGAGCCTCTCGGCCAGGTACACACACACACACATACATACACCCCAGTATCCGCGTCGATTTTTCGGCCAGCGAAGCCGCAAGATCTCGAGTGCGTGATTACGCGCAGCTGGGGGGGAGGCAGCCCGTGCACCGGCGGCGGCGGCGGCGGCATCGTATTTACAGCGGGCACACGCGCGCTCGCGGCCCGGCCGCGCTGCATATCCACGTTAATGGCAGTCAATGTTTGCCAAGTGGCAGCGGTTCTCCCTCTCTCTCTCTCGTATAAAGCTCGATGTTTATGCACCAATTAGCTGCGTATACGTACGCGCGGACGATGCCGCCGCCGCCTGGCCTCCCCGATCGTTCTGCTACTCGATGTTTGCCCTCTCTCTCTCTCTGCGCGCGTGCTTCAACTTCTGACGAAGCTCGCGTGTATATATACGCGATTCGCAGTGCGTATGGATAGTTTGCCGAGGCCCTTTCGGGCCAGGCGCGCGCGCGGCCGCGTCATCTTGAGTAATCATCCTTCGGCCGCGATGTGCTAATTATTCGTTGAACGAGCCCGTTGACGAGGCGCAATTTTCGCCGGCTGACCGGAAACGAACTCTCGGGGTGTGAGTCACGTGTCGTATTTTTGGAAGTGTGTTATAATTGAGCTTGGCGTGAGGTTACTCGTATTTTTTGGTGTTGTGGACGAGAAAATAGGGGGGGGACGAGTCCGCGGCGTTGATTTTTTCGGACAACAATGTAAATAGCGCGGGTATTACGTTTTAATCGGCTGCCGTATATCGAGGCCCGGCTGACTCATCCTCGGGAATTTAGTAAACGAGAGCGCCTCGCGTCCAATTAGCGCGGGAAAATAAACACGGAAAGCTAAACATCGTTAAGATGGAATAAAATGCCGGTTAATTTATTAGCGGAGTGAGGAATGGCAAGATCCTTCATATAGAGGTGATTCGCGGCCTCGAGCAATCGCGAAGTCTTCGAGTACGAGCGATTATTTTCCAGCTTATTTCGAGTATTTTTGCAATCCTCCCGCTCTTCCCTATACTTATCCGTTTTTTCTCCTCCATCCACGGCGATTCTGGTAAAAGGGCAGACATGCACACACACAGATATATACGTATACGGGGCCTGCGGGTAGAGGGAGAAAGAAGCGAGTACTCTGGCTAGCGTGATTTATCGGCAGCCGGGATCTCGCCTAATTGACAGATGTATCGAACAATCTCGGGGCCAATCGATGGAAAATGATAAGCAAACAGCGGCTATTTACCTCCTTTGGAGGTGCTCGCTCTCCCGGGGCTCGTTTGTAAGTCATTGTCTCGCACTTGGCGCGCTCCCTCTCCGGGATAATGCGAGAAGAGCGAGAGAGCGCGGATCGCCAATCGATGAACCCCGGCGCGCCGCTCTCTCTCTCTCTCTCCCTCTCCTCCTATACACTCGAACGTTAGCCGCGCCGCATGCGAAAAAGGGGAGCAAAAAAAAGAAGGCGAACGCGCGCGCGGGGGAGGCGAGCGGAGAGCGGGAAAAAAAGCTCATATATACAGGGACGGGCCGCGGATTGGATTCGAGCTTTCTCGTTATTAATTTAATTACCGCCTGACAGTTCTATAATTAAATTGCTAATTTATCTGTTGGCCATCTGAGCGCGTCGCTGCGCTAGCCCCCGGAATGACGTTTCAATTCTTCCTCTTGCCCCTTTTTTCCGCGGCCCAGCTCTAGCTGATTTTCAATCGAGCATCGACTAGCGGACCGGCCGCTCGCCCTGCGTGATCACCCGTAATAACGCTTAATCGAGTTTTCCCTACGAGCGTTCCCGCGGCTGCTGCAGCCTCCCCCCTGTGGACGTCACAGCCGCACCGCGCGCGCTCGTTATTGTACCGGCCGTGCGTGCATTCCCGGCCCTCGAGTGCATTTGCGAAAAAGCTCTCTTTTTTTCGTTGGAGGGCCAAAGGCTGAATTTTGCTAATTAAATTTTAATTCTCGGGAGGGGAGAGGAAAAAAATCTGGCGGCTTGAGTTTGTTAAAAAAGCGGGGCCGAAAAAGTTGGCCAGCTGCGCGAGCTTTATTTTCTTTGAAGTCAAACGTCCGTTTTCGCGCTGCATTTGCGGCATTAAACACAAGAGGCCGGGGCTAATTAATTTTTCGCCGATGCATAAAACGCGCTAAAGAGCGAGCTGAATAAAAGGCACCGAAACGTCGAACCAGAGCCGGCCAAGTCGATTTCTTTCCACCCCTCCCCGCAGCCTACCTTTTTTCCTCGTTTTATTTCGCGCAGGACAAACAAGATGCTCCAAAGTAAAGTTGGCGAACTTACAAGATCGGGGCTGAATTGAAAATCTTGGCTGTATACACTACTAGCCGGCGAGGAAAAAAGTTCCGGCAAAACGTTCGGGTTAATTAATAAGCCCAGCCCTCCCCCCCTACCAGCCTAATTAACACGCGCGCGAGATATTGACAAGTGGAGTGGGCCGCGCGATTCCTTGGCACGGGCCGACATCGATGTCTCGTAACTTTGCCTTTTCTCCCCCCCTTTCCTTCTTCCACTCTGCCTTTCTCTCTTTTGGCCTGCCTGAGAGTTCTCCCTCTCTGTGTATATAGCTCGGGCTCGCGTGCAATTACTAACTATCATCTGTTCTGCGAGGGAACGCGCAGGCTCTGCGCGCATCGGCGAGACGTCGGCGTCTAATTAGTAATTACGAAGAAATCGAAAATAGAACAATTTCGCTCGCGGCGCTCTCGATGCAACCTCTGCCGTGCTGCTTTTAACCTCGGCTGCCTCTTCCCCCCCGCCTTGTGCTTTTTTTTTCTCCTTTTCCATTTCGACCCGACACTCTTTTTGCCGCTCGTTTTTCCCAGAGCCTTAAACGCCCGGCTTGGGAGCAATACAATCAGCGCGCGCTTCGTTTTCGAATCCGATTTCGCGCGCGACTTTGAGCAATAAATTTTGCGGGCATTCGGTGCTTTTCCGTAATTCTATCGTGACGCGCGCGATTCTTGCGGTCTAACGTTTCAACTTTCTCCGATCGGCCGCGATAAAGATTTTAATTTTATTACAATTATAGAATTCAGCCGGGAACGATGCAACACTCGGGGGATTTCCGTTATACACAGTGTAATTGCCGGCTGTCGGCGCTCTTGCATAGGCGCGAAACTTTGTTAAGTAATTTTTGCTAAAACTTAGAAAGCGGCCGGCGGATCGGCTGCGATACGTCCCGAAAATAACGAGATGACTCGAGCATACAAGGCTCGACTAGCGCTGCTATCAGTTTCGCTCTAATGCCGGATCGGTCGTTAACAAGGAACTACTATTATTTCGCATCCGTATCGTTCTCTCTTCGCCCCCCGCTCGGACGAAGATGACCTTTCAGAGATAACGCGTGCGCCGCTACGGGCCACGACTGTATACACACATACACAGAGAGCTGGCTGGCTAGATAAACCTTTTCTCGCGCTCTTGAGAGCCACACGTGTGTGTGTGTGCTCTGTGTGTGTATAAACACTTATTGCGCGTGCCCGAGATACATATCCTTATCCGCGTCTGGCAGTCCTTAGCCCGGCGTCGAATTGAAAAAGCGCCGGTAGCGGTTGTAGCGTAGGTAGATAGCAGAAGCGGCGCTTTATATATATAAATCCGTTAATTGCGAGTTCGACAGCTGGCGGCGTGTGAATATAACGGAGCCGTAGCAAATTGCGCGTACCTTGAAGTTTTTCGATAAACGGCGTAATTGGAGAGCGGGCTCTCAGGGCGAGAGAGTCGCGGCGAATTTAGCGCGCGGCTGAATGATTTAGGCATCTTGCGACGAACGGGCAAGCGAGCCAAATAATTACGATAATTAAAGCCGCCCAATTTGCGCTCTCGGGACAATTAAAATGGCGAGGGCGGCGGTTTAACTAATTAGCCTCGGCTCGCGCGCTCTCGCTTCTCTCTCTCTCTCTGTGTGTGTTTATACGTAGACACACGCGCGAGCGCTTCTATATACAGCGGCCAGGTCGAGCGGCGCAGTTGCATTATACATGCTGTCGGAGAGCGAAGCTCCTACCAGACGAGTCTAACTTGCCCTGCGCGCGCAAAAGCCCAAGCTGTAGCTTGCTAAGCTGTCCGTGGTAATATTGCCTTCCATTCGGTTTTCTTATTTTCTGCTGTCTTGGCTAATTCCTCGATTAAAAATGCACGCTTGTATCGAATCGAATTGAGATGTAAGGTAATGAAAAAAGTGCGGTCGTTTATTCTCGATTGTGTGTGTATACGTGGCATTAAGTATATAGTCATAAAAAGAAAGGGGAAAAAAGGCAGTAAATTAGCTGAGCCGATCGTAATGATTGAATAATGCCTCGGAATTACATAAATCGTCGATTTATTAGGTAATTAATCCCAAGGCCCGGAGTATCGAATTACAATAGCGAGATTAGCTTATCAGTACACTTTTTTGATATTACACCTTCACACCAGGCACATTAGCCAGCGCCTCTATTACATACACACACACACAGAGAGTCGAATCGAATCGGTATCCAATGGCGCGGCGGTTAATAACGGAGCGTGATTTAATCGTGAGTCATATCGTGATTGAAGCCAGAGAGTATATAGCTCGAGCGCGTGCGAGAGAGATGAGAGAGAGGAGGTCGAACATAATGAGGTGCCTTTACGATCTCGCTTTCCTATAATAGAACACGAACGATTCGGCGATTCCCGCGCATCGTCCGAATTCTCATAGGCCTCTTTCTCTTTCTCTCTGTCGGGTCGGCCGAGTAGAGTGAGAGAGTCGAAGGCCAGGCCTAATAAAGCTAATCGATTTAAGAAGCCGTGTTTCCAATATCCATTTAATTCGGTCAATCAAAATTCCTATTAGCCCGCGAGTGTAATTTTGCCCAGGCCGCCGTGGAGGCATCGCGAGAGAGGCGACCGTATTACAAGTTTCCTGAGATATTGGATGCGCGACCCCGACCCAAGCCGAGAAGAGAGAGATAGAGAGAGAGAGAGAGAGAAGCGAACAAGCGCACGCTGTACACAGCGGATTTTCAAATTGTTTTTGCAGCTTTAATATTCCTTTCGTTCCGTAATTCCTTAATGTTATTTATTTCATTTCGTTATTAGCGGGGGAATTACCTTGTTAAGGCTAATGAGATGTTGAGTTTAATGAAGCTGAGAAATTAATTATTTTTCGCGGCATAATAGCCGGGATGAAAATAAAATTGTTTCAAAACTCGCTCTATCGGCCATTAAACTTTTCCATTCTGCAAAATGAAATTGAAATTCCGATGCGTTTGCCGGATATATATTAACGTTTTATAAATAAAACGACAAACGCCCGAGCGGGTAAATGTTTATTGCGAAATTCGCAAAAAATATATGCGTATATACGCTGACCCATTTATCGCGTAGCGATTCAACTTACATGTATAACATTTGCCAAGTCAATTTAGTTCTGCTTTCATAGTTTGAGTGACTTAATAGCCCGCCGGAGATACGTTCACGGTTTTGTTG
This sequence comes from Eupelmus urozonus, assembly GCA_900480035.1. Lineage (NCBI taxonomy): Eukaryota > Metazoa > Arthropoda > Insecta > Hymenoptera > Eupelmidae > Eupelmus > Eupelmus urozonus. The sequence goes on along the minus strand of UELX01000158.1, from coordinate 96,075 downwards.
CTCGCCGGCCGATATATTTTCGGCGAAAACGCCTTAGATTCTGGCAGCGCGTTAAACAAACCTCCCCGTCTGGCCCGCCGCGGGAAAATCAATTTACCAAAATTTAATTTCGCCCCGGCCAAATGATCTAGAACTCGTTGCGCAACGTTAATTTAAATTTTAAATCCAATCGGAAGTGTAATTGCCCGGGCCCCAAAAAATTTAATTAAAGAATAATAAGAAAAAGTAGCCGACAAAAGCACATCGCGTCTTCGAACTGAAAAGGTAATGAGAAAAAAGCCGGGGAAGTAAATTAAAAGCGTTAGCTCATAAAGCTCGGGTAACGACAAAAGTAAATAATAAGCATTATTAATGGGCGTTCTGGGCTTAAGCTTGAGAGAGAGCTGGCCGCGCAAGGCCACGCGCTCGGAGAGAGCTAATTCGGTTCGTTCGCAGCGAGAGAGAGCTCAGTGTGCGCCGGGGCCTCCCCCGTTCCGATTGCTCTGATCTTCGACTCATTTTAATGTAATTAACGTTCTGATTGCATGCTTTGTTTCCCTGTCCGAGCCTCGCTCTCGGCCTGACCCTAGCCCCCCCCCCCCTCCTTCAGCGTCGAAAGGCAGCTATATCAAGGGCCGCCGGCCTGTGTGGGAGAAGCATCGATCAGCCGGGGCTGTATTCACGCGCACACAGAAGCAATCTTACGTGCGGACGTGTATATAAGCTGCGAGTCTTTGTGTGCGCGCGCGCGCGGCCGTTTGAACGCACAAGGGCGGGAGTGTGGCTGTATATATATACGCAGCGCGCGGCTCGTAAATGAGAATCGAGAAAGCGCAGACGCAGATGGGGGAGGAGGGATACACGTGTATAGTACTTGGGCCGGCCTAGGAAGCGGCTAATTTAAATGGATTAATTAAGGTTAATTGAAGCTTTTTTGCGCGGGGAGCGCGAGAGCTGATTCCGCCAAATCGAGTAATTATTGCGACCGCGGCGAAGGCGCTCGAGTTGCGAGATTCTTGAGCGCGACTCCCGTAAATTACCGGCTCTCTGCGCGTTTGTATGTGTATTTTTAAACCTAATGTGATTAAAGCGCGCGGTATAGTTTACTTTTTAGCCGCGCGGCTGCGTTCCTCGAACGTTTGTATATGGCCAGCGAGTGATTTCGCGAAAATTATCCTCGCATTAATTAGGCCTACACTTAACGAAGAGGTGAAACTGTCCGTGTGTGGGTATAATGAAAGATACAGTCCGTAATGCGCGTGTATCTTTAACAGTTTTTTTTCCGCCGCTCGTCTTTGTTCGCTCGTGCAGTTGTTGCTCTTAATTCTGGGGGGATGAGGCAAATAAAATAAATAATAAAGGGGAACTGTATGTAGGAGAGAGAGAGAGTAAGAGAGAGTGAGTGAGAGAGAGAGAATGAGCAATTTGAACAAAAGCCTTTGGGACGGAGAAGAGAGCAGCGCGCGCAATCTCATAAAGTGATTTGCAATAATGTCTCGTTTGGCCTCGCGGAGGAAGGGCAATACACGTAAGTGAAGTCTACTACTGCAATTAATATATCTTGATTAGTTTTCAAGAGAGCCCCACTCTCTCTCTCTCTTGCTCTCCTTTTTTGTCTTCCCCTACACCCTCTGGCTAGCAGCGATATACTGCACTCTTTCTCTCTCCCTCTCTCTTGCACTCCCACGCTCGTTCTTCCGCCAGTCTCGGCATCCTCCTCGCGCTCTGCACGGCTCCTTCCCGGCTTCCATTTAGTTATTGCTTAGCAGAAAACGGGACTGTGCTATAGCCAGTGGCAGTGCAGGTCCCCACGAGCGCGCGCGCGCGCGAGCATGTGGAGCGCGCGCACGATGTTAATCAAAGAAATTGAGACGGGAATAAAAGGCTGAGCTGATTAAAAAATTATACTGCCGCTCGCTTGTGTTGCTCTCCGGCCAATCGAGTCGAAAGAGATTCTAGTCCCGACGAATGCGCATCGGCAATATTGGATTAAAGAGCGGCCCCCGCGCGCGGGAATCGATAGCCGATAAACAGAGCGGGAGAGCAGTTTTACAAGCTCCGAGCGCCTTAGGAGCAAGCTCGCCGGGGTTGATAACCCCTCCTTGTTTAAAATAGCGGTTTCCTCCTTATTAGAAGCTCGACTATTTTGTCGATGTTATTGACCCTGCAAAGATCCGATCTCTCTCTCTTTTCGATTTTACGAGCTGTACCCTCGGATCTCGTACTTTTCCATTCAATGTTGTTTTTTTATTGTAATTTTGTTGCCGGCAGAAATTTATAATCGAGTTGATTGAAAATACAACGAAATTAAGTGCATAAATTGAAAACGAATCGAAATTAACTCCCGCTAATAAACGCACATCTCCCAATATCAATAAAGCGATTCTTGTTGCTCGCGCGACGTCAGTCCCACTCGTTTGTCCACCCGGCCAACATTCATAACGAGATCTAATACACGGAAAACATTTACCGAGCAAATACATAAAACCGTTCTAAAAATAAACCCCGAACCCACAGCTCGCGAAGTCGTCACGAGCCGCACACGCATGCAGGCGCGATTATTTATATATTCAGCTCGACTCTAACTCGCCAAGTTGGCCTAATAATTAGCAAAAAAAAAAAAAGGAGAGAAGCTCGCCGCGTTTCTGCTTGTGCGGCTCTCTCCTCGATCGATCGCAAAAGAAAAGCAGAGCACAACGGTGTAATTACTTTTAATTCCCTGGAAGAGTCTTGATTAAATGGCGCGCTGCAGCGGAGAAGGACAGCGCGAATATAAAGGCGCTCTTCGGCTTAATTAACTCGAAACTGTTGCGAGAGTAGGAGAAGGGAGGCAGCTGTCAGGTGGCATGCCGTTAATACAACTTGTTATAATCAATTGAGCCTGTATTCTATTAACGGCCCGTACTATGACTGCGGCCTTTTCTCCTCTTACGTCTGCATCTTTCGGCTATATATGCACGCAGCTGCGCGGATTTCCTCCTGATGCGTTTCTCTCTTATTTCGCGCGCGCGCGCGCGTACAAGTTAAATTAGTTATTTTACCGCTGAGGAGGACGTCGACGGCGACGCTGACGGAGAGAAAAAGCAGCCGGAAGAGAGGAGAGAATTACCGCGTCGCTCGGTGTCGGCTTTATGAGTTTAAAACGAATAACGATTACCTCCCGGCCGCCTCGAGCTTTTATACGCGGCCCGCGCGAGTATCTATCTCTCGGCAAGTGCCATTTTATCCGCGATCAACGCGCGCTCCCTCCTTTTTTCTTCGCTTTACACGCGCCCACCGCACTCCGGAATATCGCTAATTTGCACTGCTTGTGTTGAAAGCACGCCGACTTAATAATAACGAAAGCCCGTAATTAATTACAGCGCGGCCTGGTTTCGCGATTCGTGCGCCATTAAAACTTAACAAAAAGTTTATTCGCCGCGGACGATCGATACGATTTATTTCTCACGTGGCCGGCAGCGTGTCGGATTTTCCCTCCAATTAAGCGTATCGAATGTGATTGATTAGAGTCCGAGGCCCGAGCAGCGGCTCACAATCAATGACTTATCGGGGGCCCCGCGTGAGTACACCCTTAAAAAGAACACCGGCACGCTCGCGGCCCAAGAGCCAGAGATTACCGATGCCCTTTTTCAGCGCGGACACGTGTTTGTGCATGGACGTGTGTGTGCGGAGGGGGGCAATCGGTGCATCTGTTCAATTGAGGGGCAAATTAAGGAGGAATGCATCAAAACGAGAGCTGCGGGCTACGCGCTTAACGAGCTTATCGCGCGGAGATCTCGTTTCGAGTGGCGCGCGAAAAAGGTTGGATCTGCGGTTTGTATATGGCGAAAATTAGCTGTGCTAGACTGATTTTTTGCCGGTAAGGAGCGAGCCTGAGTTTCTAAGGCTATCACGGTGATCGAGTGACGGTGAGGAGGGAGAAAAGAGTGATGGTTTTATTGCTATAGTTTCTTCACTGTAGTTGAGCTTTATGTTCTAATTTTGCACGTGAGTCCCAGTTAAGATTTAGGCATCTTAATACATATACACCATCTCCGTCTAATATTTTATACGTGTATCATTACACCGATTGCACAACTCCGAACGTTAAAATCACTCTACCGAATAAGTCGGCCGCGAGCGAAATCACTGACTACGCGGAGCAACTGCAGGGGCGAAGATAAAGTCGCGCGAAGAAATCGGCAAAAGCAATAACCAACTTAAACGTTATTTTTTTCCATCGTAAAAGGGAGCGGAGGAAAGAAAGCAAGCAAAGCCCCTCGCGCGCGCGCGCCCGCAGAGAGCTAAGGTAGCAGCGAGCGAGGCTGGAGGCGGGGGAATCCCCCGGACAAGTCAATAAGGCCCGGGCATAGACATAATCCACGTCACGCGAGAACAAATTAAAACTTAGTCGCTTTGCAATCTCATCAAAGGGAGCTGGCTGCGCGCTCGCTTCTCTTTCTCCTTTCTCTCTCTCTCCTTCCTGCGCTCGCGGAGAGAGCAGTATACTTGCCTAAGGGAGGGGGTGGGGGGGGCCGCAAGCCGGCAATTTTCCTGAGCGCTCGGGATATTTGTCGCGTGTTACCCGTAAAGTGAATTGTTTCTGGGATTTCGCGGTAAATTGCCAGGGCCGAAATCACCAGCGGCAGGTGGAGAAGGGAGCCGGTATATATAGAGCGGGGACAGAGGAAATTTCGAGGCCGGGAAATTACGCTCTGGAGAGATCGCTAGCTCGTCGGTCCACCACTCTCGTAAATGGAATGGAGCCGAAGGTATATACAAGCCCAAGCGGACCGGAGAGCGAAGGCTTTCGGAAACGCAGCGCCGGCCGCCGAAATGTGTACTCCCCCGCAGCCTCCTAGTGTCGTTGTCATTTAACTGTCTTACGTTTAGTTTGTTTCCCCCTTTTCTTACTGCCGCTTCTATAGCTTCGGCGTGCCCGTATCCTCCTGACCTTTCTCGCTGGCCCACCTGCACTGCGTCTTTTCGGCTGCTGGCCTTCTCCTCGCAGATATATATACGTGTATGCATTTTCCAGGGCGCGGAAAGCGCGCCGCTGTGACGCTGTATATATAGACTTAATTGCGAAACGCGCTTGCGGAGCCCGGGCTCCTCTCCTTCATTATCAAGCCATCAATTTGTGGTTTTGGCAGGAGCGCTCATTAATTGTCGCGTATTGTGGGGAGAGATAGCGAAAGAGAAAAAAAAATTAGAAGGTTGCGCGAGAGTGCGGTTCTTTACGCTGGCTCGCTCTTGCGCGATATTCCGTAGCCGGCGTATCATTTTCTCTTTGCGAAATGATGAATGAATCCATATTGCGGTCATTGCGCAAGATTCTCAAGCGCAGTATTTCGATTAACTCGCGCGCGCGAAGGTAATAGAACGAGAGAGTCCTTGCGCCAGGCTCTCTCGGATTGTGTTAGATACGGCTCTCTTGCATGCTTCCGAGTAATTGAATGAAAAAAGCCAGTTTTATCTTTGCGATTAAAAACAAAATCGCGCGCTATCTAAATTAAGTATTATTAGCTAACGGCCCTGGATTAGCTTTAAGCTAACGTAACGCTCGCTTTACGAGCGTCATTTCCTTCTTTCATTAAACTCATAAATAACCGCGGCGGCTAACTTTTTGCCTTATTTAACTTTTAATTAGATCGAACTACGCGCGCGTTCCATCCGCGCTGCGCATTAGAATGCATTAATCAATCGGCCGGCGTGCGTTTATTCAAAGCCGCTCGCGGGCTGCATCATCCCGTCTGCAGCGCAGCACGCCATTATACTCATATATAATCGTCCAAAGCAAACAGAGCTCAGGCTAAATTGTACGTTTCTTGACACTCGCGTATCTCTCTGTCTCTCTTAGCCTCATTGAAAATATCAGGCATCAAGCAGTGGAAGTAGAGCTTTGCAGCGAGTCGAAAAAACGTATCGAAAGGCAATCGCCCGCGGGCCCGTAACCTCGCGCGCTAGCTGCGTTACAAGAGCGCGCGCTCGGGCTCACGTTTACGCCCGTCGGATAATTGATTTCGTAAAATTGCAGTCTCGCCGCGCGTAATACACGTCGCTTAGTGTATATTCGGGCTCTCGGGGCCGCGGGGGCTGCAGCAAATTGTAGGCGGGGATAAGGTCGCTGCAGTCCAAGCTCTCTCTCTCTCTCTCTCACTCTGCGTACTCTCGGCTCTCGCTCGCTCGCTCGCTCGCCGTGTATATCCATCCGACGGACAACAAAAGTTTCTAAACGGTACGGTAATAACAATAATAACTTTTGTAACTCCGGCGCGCACGCAGCTCTCTTACACGAGGAGGGGGAGAGGGACGAGCTTGGCGGGCCGCTCGCCGCGCGTAAATTGAACGTCCAAGTTGTATTTATATGATAATAAGAGCGTTTAAATATACTCGCTGTACCTGAACTCGCTACTTAAATACCGGACGATCGCCTCTTCCCAGCTACTATTCGCCTTCTCTCTCTCTCTCTCTCGCGCGTGTTTCCCGAGCGGACTTTTCTCTCTCTCGCTCCTTCCTCGCTTCCCGGGGCTTATTTCCTCCTACTTCTCTCGGCGCGTTATGCAGCAGCGTTTTCACAATAGATATCCTCCGAGTCGCTCTTTATCTCTCGCTCGAAATCCCTGCTGGACGTCCACCTCCCCCCCGTTGGCCTTTATGTATTCACTTATACTTCTAATAACTGTATCCTCTCTATCCTCTCGGTATTTGCATATTTACGCGCAGCCGGGGCAAGGAAAAGCGCGCAGCGGAGTTTCGCCAACTTTCAAACTGGAGCCCTCCTTTTATCTTCCAGCGTATCCGTGTCCCAGAGCTTTTTCCGCCTCTTTAGCCAGAACGCACCTACCGCCCTCTCAATTTTTTCTTTCACTTACTATACTCCAGCTGATGCCTTTTATACTTCGCGCCACGCATCGGCCACTTTCTTGCATACGCGAGGGAGAGAGAGTCGAGTTACAGGCGAGTGCTTATATACGGAAGCTTCATTATAAAGTTAGCGCTCGCGCGGCCAGTCGATACGGTAATTAATCGACTTTCAGCGAATTCATCAAGCGCGAGGATGAATTCTGGGAGGGGTATATTGAAGAGAGAGAAGGAGAGCTTGCTTTGCATACGAGCCTGGCCATTATGCTTATGAAACACGCGAACTTTCTCTCTCTCTTTGCGCTAAGCTAGAAAAAGTTTCGCGCTCCGAATTCGCGAGAATCAATCTTTCTCAATCCTCAATTCCGGCGCGTTTCGCTGCATCCATGACGAGCGAGATCTTGCGTATATATATACTTTCTGCAGGCGAGCCGCGTATATCTCTGATGAAAGGAGAAACAGAAAAAAAAGAAACGAGCGCGTTAAGCTCGCCAATGAAATAATTACATTAATAAGAATAGTCAGCCGGGGCCTTTGACTCGACATTCGCGTATATACAGAGACGAGCTCGCGTAAACCGGCGCGCTCCGCTCGCGCGTCTACGTCTCTGACACACTTTCCTAACGAGAGGGAAGTCAAGACGCGCGGCATACACATCCCCCCCACCTCTCTGCATTCCGCGAATGAGCGAGCAGACGAGGCCTCTCGCGAGATAAGTAAGAACGCGCGAGAAACAACAAGAGCGAGCGGCGCAATATAACGAAGGACTGTGTAGGTGCGCGGTATACACGAGTCCTCTCGTTTTCTCGCTCTGACCTCGTCGATGCTTGGTTAAGCAGTCACACGGAAAACGGCTTTTATTATATGCGAGCGAGCGAGCGGGGGCGAGTGAAAGGGGTTGGAAAAAAAGAGCGAGGAGAGAGAAAGCTCCGGGGGCCGGGGGGAGGTTGGTTATAATTTTAATGACGGCGTGTCCGCGCGCGCGCGCGCGCGACTATTAAGAATACGCGTCGCTAGAAACTTTTAACGAGACGCCGCCGCTCCGAGAGAGCATAGAGAGCCGGCTATATAAGCGGGGAGAGAGTGAGAGAGTGAAAGAGAGGGAGATATTGGTATGAGAGTGAGAGAGGGAGGCCTCTCCCCGGTGACGTTCCCCGCTGGCCCCGAGAAAGCATTATGTATTTTATAATGATCTCACAACAAAATTGCAATTTGCAGCGGGCGATGTCGCGCTCTGCGCACCAGCTTCTTTACTTTATATACTTGCTCTCTCTCTCTCACTCTTCTACCCCCGCTGCTGACTTGTACTCGCGCTTGCTCTTTTACGGAATTTTACTTTCCGCGGATCTTCGCTCCTTTTTCCACTCTCTCTCTCTGGGGTGGTTAGCTCCTCTCAGGAACGCCTTGGAGCACATACACGAGCTCGTGACTCCGCATTAGTTTTCTTTTCTGCCGCGCGTATAACGCGGCTTTTATCGCGCGAAATCCACTCGACTGATGGATGACGGCTTCGAGATGGATAATTGGAAAAAATCACGCGAGCCGCTGACGTAGTCGCGCGCGAAACGAGTGCTTATAAGCCGGTAGTCGTACATATTTAATGGGCTGATTGGGGCTACTTTTATTGATTAATCGTGTATGGCCTAGCCCGTTTTTGTTCTTTTGTGTGGATTCGTAAATCGATACTGTGCGACATCTCGGTAAGTATAGGTACACCACAAGTGGGTCAAAATTCGGAGTTATAGTTTGGCGGATGGATAATAACCGTACATCGTAATTCCAACTATAATACAAGAAAAAAAATGACCAAACTCGCAGTCTATACACGCAAATCGGCCGCAATCGCCAAAAAGTATATATATGTAACGTACACATCGCGCGTTATCGTCTGGATGGAGTCTGCGAAAAGCTCGATTAAGCCGCACAAAGCCAGGCCTCTCTCTCTCTCTCGAAAGCGCGCGCACTCGAAAACATAACCGACAAAAGGGCCCCGGCAGCCGAATTAATTGGTGATTACAATAACAGGCGGCTGCTTAATGAACGCGCGCAAAATCGGCCAATGAACGGTAAAACTAATTGCTCGTCGCTCTGCTCTGCTATCTCGCTCGCTCTTTTTTGCGCGCGCCGGCCGGCTTAATCACGCGTTACAAACGCCCGGCGCCCGAGCAAATATTGTTGAAATGTGCACTCGGCCAAATACTCGCCTGGCGCTCTTATCGTGTATGTGACGCGTGCATTCCTTCATTAGCGAGCCCTCTCCTATATATACTGTGTGTATCCCCCTCTTTTCGACGAGTGCTCGCGCATGCACGCTGAGATAACGAGAGAAAGACAGAGGGACGAATCAAGTGTTTCACTTCTTTCAATGTTGTGGCCGGCGGGGACTTTGTAATCATTACTCGCTCGGCCGGGCAAAAAAATCGTCCTACTCCCCCTGGCCTGTATTTGCTCTCCGTTTCCACGCGAATCTGGCCTCTTCTTTTTCTCTCGCGGCTCTTACTTTCGTTGTTCTTTCGGGGCCACAGGAAATAAGCGACCGCGGCGAGAGACAGCTGAATTCGCAGTAGGTAAGTAGGCGCGTTATTTACATAATAATCTGGCGAAATTTGGGATTATTAGCCGCTCGATGCGCGAGAGAAAGAATCCACTCTTACGCTCTCTCTCTCTCGGCGAGCGTCAAATTTATTCGCGCTGCACATTATTTAAATGCGGTTCCCAGCCCGCGCAGATGGGCCTACTCCGCACTCTCCTTTCATCTCTCTTTTTCGCTGCGGCTACACGTGCACACATACATACACTGTCTCCATCCTGCATCCTCCAGGCCCGCACGAATGCAAATCACGGGAGAGAGAGAGAGAGAGAGCTGCCTCTGGAATTCGTTAAAAAATGCTCTCGTCCTTTGTCCTTGAACCCCTCTCCCCTCCCTCCTTCAGCTCTCTTTCTTCCCGCGCGCGCAGGGAGAGAAAGCGAGCCATCCCCCTTTTGCCTGCGAGCATCGGCAAATTGATTCGGCAGCCGGCGCGCACCGCGGCCATGTAAAGAGGGGATCGATCAAGCGAGTCGAAAACTTTGTATATTGCGACGGGTTGCTGCGATTAAGCTAGAGTTTTTCCATGCGCTAGAGAAAATCGCGAGAGTGGAGGAGCTAAATGGTTAATGCGACTTGACGCTTCTTCGGGGGGAAACTATGCAAGCGTGCCGCAATCTGTGTGATCATTAAGAGAAAGAAAATTTATGTGACCCTTCGGCCACGCACACACACACACGTGTATAACGACGAGAGGCCAGACTCGTTATTTCCCTCCCGGCTAATTTGAATATATTCGGCCCGCGGACGCTAAATTAAAATCCAATTTCGAGGTAATTCCGTGTCATTAAGTGCGATTGGCTCGTTGGTCCTGCATGTTGATTTCGTGTTTCTTTTTCGCCCCAGCTGTACAGCATCGCCACGGCAAAGTCCCGGGCTCGCTCTTCCACCGTCCCATTTCGGGAATATTGCGTGTCCCCTTGTCTCTCTCGCTCCGCGTCCTCATATTTTTCCTTTATGTATATACAGACGCGTACGCGAGCCGCTCTCGTCATTAATTTCGTCCTGGATTATTTTCAACGAGCGATCTCGTAATACTCTCGAAAGTAGATACTAATTGCTTGTAACGTATACGTCTCTCTCTCTCTTTAGAGGGCCGAGAGCGAGAGAGCAAGAGAATTTATTAACAGACTCGCTCGTTTATATCGCGCATATCAACAAGCCCAAAAAGGGTGCGAAAATCCCATCAGCGAGGAAAAACTCTTCTCCGCTCGGCCTGATGCACGCACACCACAGCGAGCTTTTCGCCGCGCTCTTCGCGAGAGAACACCGAGCGATTATTAAGTAATCGGGGCCAATCAACTCGAAGGACAAAGTCGATGGCTTTAAGAAGCAATCTGCATGCTAAAAGACTGTTAATGCCTTTTCCCCTCCCCCTTGGTTATACACTGCCGACGTCGCGTCCTTCCTCCTTTTTGTCGCGCTCGCAGCGTCGCTGTACACACGTACACGAGGAGGCTCGGTCACGTGGCCGGCTGCTGTCGCGCCAGAGGAACTGGTTCAGGAGAGTGCGCGCACAACATTTTCTACAAGAGTCAATCAACGCTCCGAGCGATTATCTCTATACGAGAGTATATAAGGCGTCTTTGTGGCAGGCAGCGAGCGCTGACGGCTAACGCATTGGCTTCGAAATGTAATTATATACAAGTCGAGGAGATACGTAATGTTTGCTTAACGGGGAAATATCCTTTCAAATGTATATGCGCCGTGTTTTTCGCGCGCGGAAATTGTTGTTTGCGCCGAGCGCGTGTAATGTTAGTTTGTAAATTATTAACGATAAACGAATGCGCTTTGGATAATGTGGAAAAATCGTGTACGTGACGTAAGTTGGGATGTGGCTTTGCGCGGGGCCGGTTGTAATTATTTGAAACAAACGAAAATTTATTAATAATTTTAATGGCCGCGATGTTGAACAATTTCTTTTATCCCGGCGCGTAATTACTTTTTAATGCTCTCTTCATAAATTTCAATCTCCCATTATAAACATTTATATGAGTAAATTAAAACGGAAATAATAACGTACAATTTTTTTTAATTAACTAACTTATTCATACGCGTTTCACGCATCCCAGCCAGTGTTTTTTTCGTAATTGCAGCGAGAGCGCGCGTCCTTTTTTTTAAAAAAGCTCTTGCCAGATTATGAATAGCATAGTATTAACCAACAAGCGCGCAACTAGTAAATGAAACTTGCAGCTAATTGCAATTAATATTGTGCGCAATAAAATAATTGCTTCTGTATGCTGTATACACGCCTTATGCATATACGACTCTGCATAAATTAAATGTTACATACACACACTTAAACTTACGCGTCGCAGGGGGCTGTAGAACTAAGTAGATCATTTCAGTAACTCACCTGTAACAGAAAAGAAAATTATAATTAGACAAATGCTCGCAATGTAAATTAATAAATTACGTTTCAAATCTTAACGTTACTGAGCAACCAATGCTCATTACACTTTAATTAACATCGAGACCTCCACGAATCCCCAACCAACGGTCATAACCCTCACATATGAACACGTTCATAAGCATCCATATGCATTAAAAATCTGCCGATAAAGCACACTGAGAGTAACGATTGGCCCGTGCTCTTTTTTCATCCTAGCTCGCAGAGCAGAAACTACGCAAGGTAAACATAATGTATTTGAAATATTGTGTGTTTAGCTTAACGTGCACCCCCTGGCCGCCTCGTCGCTCGTGCACCCCTCGCTATTTGCCTGTTAGCCGCGCGCGCGCCCGCTGTATATATATACACCTCGCTAACACAAAGCGCGTCTCCTCTCCCTTTCTTACTCAGCTCTCTCTCTCTCTCTCTCTTGCCTATGTATCGGCGTCTCGCTCGGTTGTTCCGTCCCCGGTAATTGCTTATTAAATTGCCGGGTGTGGGAAGTGCCTGCGAGTCTAAAGTGTCGTTTCTCCCCGATGTATACGTTACAGTGCTCTATCGTGTCTCTCTCTCGGGGCTTTGAAAGAAGAACGAGCTCCGAGCGAGAAATCGAAATTTCGCCGATAATAAACGCCGGCTGAATTAAAATCGCGGCAATAATTGGTCCGATTGTCGGAGGGCCCTGAATGCGCGCCCGTAATGCGAGAGCTTAATCATTCGCCATTAGGGGCGAATTGTTTTCGCGCTCGCTCGCTCGCGAGGCTCGAAAATATTAAAGGCCTATATACTATCTGCCGAGCGCGAGCGAGAGCGAGGTTTGCGTGATTGACGGATTTCGCCGGGTAATTGGATTATTAATTAGGCTGTTAATGAGACACATTTCGCGTCAAAGGCGAGAGCGAGAGAGCGAGCGACGCCCCGAGGAGCCGGAGCGAGCAACAAAGCGAACGACCTTATCGATCGGCGCAATTTTGTGCCTGGCAGACGTGCGCGCGTGTGCAGCGGTGGAAAAAAAAACACGAGCAGAGAAGAGAGAGAGAGAGAGAGAGAGGAAAAAACGGGTTCGTTCATCAGTAAACCATGCTGCGGCGCGTGCAAACTTCTATTCAATCTTAGGGTTAATTCGGGCCTATTGTTGGCTTGATTGACATTTTCATGGATCGTTAAGCACGAGACTGTTCGCCAAATGTTTTTTTCCTCGTTTACTTGCAGCGCGCGCGCGCTCGCGAGTGTGAGTGTGTGTAATTCGCGTTTGAAAATTTATGGCATTCAGAGATGAAGCGTAGATAAAAATTAAGCCTTTTTGTTGTGCAGTTATCCTTCAGAAAATTAAACTCTCGCTCTCTCGCTCGCACTCGCAGCTCGCCGGCATTCGAAATGATTAAAAAATGCTTCGTTTTGTTGGCGAAAATATAAGGAAAAAACAAACAAAAACGAGAAAACGAAAAAATGAGAGTGAGAGAAGCAACTCCACGAGGAAATATACGAGAAAGATAATGGACTGCGGGCTTCGCGTGGATATATGTGCGTACAAGCGCTGTCACTGTACCATCAGGAGTTCCTAATTAAGTATGGGATGGACGGAGCAGGAGAAGAAAGATGTACGGAGAGAGAGAACGAAAAGCAAAAAGAGAAAAGCGCGCTCGCACACTGCGGGGATGTAAAAATAAATGCGGCGAGAGTAGTGGCAAAAAATTAAAACGGTAAGATGAGAAGCACGATATTAAATAAAGAGCAATTAAAGTGTACATCAAACGAAATTAAATAAATTTCGGACAATCTTACACGCGCTTTATACGAATTAGATGTGCGGCAAAGTGTTCTTAAATCCTTGAATTTTCTCGTTTGGAGCCTTCTAATTTCGGTTCCAATTAAAAGAGGCGGCCGGGCGCGGGGGCGGGAGCGGCTATTGTTTACGCTTTTCTTTTACATGAGTCGCGCGGCTCTTTATTCGCACACACGCGGGCCCATTGGAAATAGCCGCTCTTCTGCCGGCGTTGCCGACCTCATTCGAAATTCTGGGATTGAAACGAATAGAACAGACCTATCCCCCCATACAATGCGCATCGTTAGTAAGGTCGTTTAGCGAGCAACTATATATATATATATATATACATACACACATATATATATAAAGGGGAGGGCGCGCACACCGGAGTTTCCGAGCAAAATAGCGAGAACGAGATAGAGCGAGAGAATGAAACGGCACGGAGAGAGACGGAGAAAGAGCGCTGACGTCGCGGGGTCGGAGAGAGAGAGAGTGGAGGGGGCGGTTTCTGAACGACGACTGGAATATTCAGACATTAATCACGGCGAATGTCTCTGATTTGCTAATTTATTACATAATTCATGCGTTTCCCCGTGGCTGCTATAGCACAGAGAGACGTCACGCGCTAGTCGTAGCCGTCGTCGTCGTCGTCGTCGTCGTCGTCGTGCTATAGCAGCGAGACTACTGTGGGACTGTCGTTGCGGAACTACGCGCGCTCCTATATGTATTTAAACATAACTTATGAAGCTGAAATGTTACAAAGACTACGCTGTGCTAGATAAACTCTTAACAGGTGACCGTTTTATCACTCCCGAAGACACATAATTAAACGCAGAACCGCGCGCGTATACATCAAAGCTAATAAGCTATTCTACTTTTTCGACTTGCGCCACTTTGATTAATAATCCGACGTCTTGGGGAATAAAAATTTAAATTTTATCGATACAGGAAAAATATTAATGGAGCGTTAAAGACCGTCTACAGCGTTCGAGTCTATGCCGAAGGTATAGAGAGCAGGTGCAGAATCGCTCGTCATTCCGAGCACGCCGGCATAATTTGATATATTAGGTACACATAAGCGACGGCTGATCGCGGTTATTAGGTTGGGACGCGGCGCTACGCCACCCCCGCTACTATGAGGAAAGACTCCTGGACTTGGCTTTGTACGCGGGGCTAGTTACTATGCCGCTCGCAGCTGCCAAATGGAATTATTATTATGCCCGTGTCTCCGACTTGGCCGTCACCATTCGTTTCGCCCTCCTCCTGGAGGGAGACTTTTTTAACGTCATCCGCCCTCTGTAGTCGTGTGTTTTTCGATGGGAAGATTAAGGGTTTTTTTCGTTCTTGTTTGTTGCTAGAGATGTTTAATAGTTTTTAAAAATTTTGCTGTTTTTTTTTGGAATGATGATATTTGGATGTAAATATTTTATACGGAAAATATCTTTTGTTTTAAAATGAAAAATTCTTGGAAAGTCTGTTATGATAATCCGAGGAAAATCGACGGCTTTAGCGGGTGATTATTCAGTGTGTGAATTTAAATAAAATACCAGCGATCAAATACTATTTCTATTATTTTAAAAATTTAAATACAGGTGGAATAAAAAACTAATAAAAGCCCTGAAATGTTTGCCGGAGGCATTGAAATGTTATTATTTCTGTAAGCGCGGGTGCTGCACTATTCAATATGAATTTATTTAATCGACTGTGGAAATTGGATGCTGCAGTGAAAACGCTTTGTAAAATGTATTAAAAATACAATATTTAGTAACTTTTTATCCGCTACTTTTTCACACCCCCGGTGTTTTAATAATAAAAGCCATACAGTTTCCAATATTTATCGATGATAAAGCAAATATTATACGTAATGCTTTCTGTCACATCTAACGATCGAATAATACATATTCCAAAATTAACAAACCTCCCGTAAAGGCATTATCGCCTTCCTCCAAAACAAATATTGGCAAACTCAGAACAATACTTGACGGATTAACGGTTTACTTTACAATCTCCCTCTTTATTTAGACAACAATTCATTCCTCTACAAAAAATTATTACAACTCGTCGATCGTCAGCGAAACGTCCCGTGCGATAATCCTTAAAAACGTGTTTACTCAAAAAACAAAGCGGCCGGGCTTAAACGCGCCATTAGCGAGCGGTTTTAACTCAACGCGCCGGACAATTAAAAGTTTAATATCGGCGCAAACAGGAATTTTCCTATCGCGCCTCGCCGCCTAATGATTTAATCCGCTGATCCTGCCAGTTCTTTTTTCTCGCGATTATCAAACCGCCCGCTTTAAATATGCATGCCGCGCGCCCGCGCGATTTAAAACGGACGAAAAATTTTTCATCGCTCGCTATCAGACGCGCACATACGCAGCAGAAGCGAGATGGAAAATTGGAGAGAAAGAGCAAACGAGAGAGAGAGGAGAGCGACGTATTGCCAGCGAGCGCGTGGATTAAGAGCCGGCGGTCACTGCAGCTCCGGAGGGTAGTTAATTCGCGCGCGGGCGTACCTTTTTTTTTTCGCAAATTGCCGTTACGCGCGCGGGCCGCCGTATTTTTACAAGCAAATGACGTACGCGCCGGCTTTTTTTCATCATCTCCCCTCTTTTCCTTCGTTTAGCCGCGCCTCTCTGCTCGGCGTTCGCGCGACGCCGTGAAAAATTAAAGGGACACCGCGCGGCTCGGAATTTTTCTATCGGCAAAAAAAAAGGATCGCGCGAGCTTAACGCTTTTAAATAAGCACGCGACGAACAGAGAGGAAGGAAGAGCGAATTAATTTTTGGTCCGCGTCCGAATCGTTTATTCATGCGCGCTTCTTTGTTGGCTTTTTATCGCGGCCGCTTTATCGCGCTATCTCCTCGCTTTATTTCGCCCCGGCGCTCTGTTTTTGTGTTCATCAATCCTAAGGTGCGATACGGTGGCCGTCGCCCGGCGATTTATCTCGTATAATTTTTTTTCGCAGACTCGAGCCCCCGAGCGAAATCAGCGTAATGGCTAGGAAAAATAGAGTCGGGAGGGGCGAAAAAGTGAGAGAGGCACGGAAATATGGGCAACAACAAACGAGCGTCTAAACCGACGGACCGATGACAAAGTTTATTTTCTTTATTTCGTGATGTCCGCGAGCGACGCGCCGGCCCGTTTGGAAAAATATTACACCCGCTCTAGCTCGCCCCCTCTTTTTCTCTCTCTTCTTTCATCCCCCCGCCGCTTTTGCTATGCTTCGTCTTTTTTTTTTTTGTTTCGCCGAGCGCAGAACGCAGGGCCGCTGCCTCGGATTAAAATTCATGGAAGCTCGTCGACCGACAAACGGCCTTGGAAAAAAGGAGAGAGATAAAGAGAGGAAAAAAACGTGGGCGCGGAAAAAAAGTTGACGTAATAAAAAGGCAGACGGAGAGAGAGAGAGAGCGACGCGTTTTTTTTTAAACTCGCTGTAGTTCGCCTGTGCCGGAGCGCGCGCGCGGCAGAGACGGACCGGCATCCGAACGGCTCTCTCGCGCACATCAGAGGCAGCGAGGCTGCATACGCCTTTTACACCTCTCTCCGTTCAGAGAGAGGGAGGTTTCATTTTCGACTGTTGACATCCCACGCTCTTCGTGTTTACCTATTTCTTTCTTTATTTTTTGGGCTTTGCCGCCGATAAATGATGCGCTTATATCGGATATTTGTTTTATACGGAAATCGTTTCTTTTGGTCTTTTAAATACTTTGCGATTGATTGTTTTCAAACGTGATAACGTGTACATAATGCACTTAAGGGGATACCTTTGAAGAGAACTAAAGCTTTAGTTCCAAAAGCGTCAAACTTTCGAAGAATAAATAATTCGATTAGCATTATACGGAACGCCGCGAGCGGGAAGCCTTAAAGTCGCTAAACGCCGATAAGCAAAGAGCGCAAAGTGGCGTCGCCGTATCGAGGCAACTTACTCGCTCAGCGAGCCGAAGAAAAGCAGCTTCTCGAATTTCCGGTTATACGTCGGAAGCGCGTTTATAGCACGCCCGTCAAAGTATTGTCTGAGCGCGCTGCTAACGGTGAGGATAGAAAAATGTCAAGGCTACGCGGGTCACAGGGCTGAGGTTGCTCGCTCGGGACAAGAGGAGCAACAAAGTGGCGCAGGAAAGCGTGCGCGAATAAAAAGACGGAGCCAAAAGAGGGAAAGGATGAGAGAGAGCGAGCTTGCGCTCTAGTCGCATTAGCGTGTAATCGAGCTCTTTGTTGGCTGATAATGCGATTGGCGGTAAGCCGGCGCGCTTGCGCTGCGCTTGCTCCGCCGGGGTAACGAACGATCGGTAATGGAGGGAAATGGCGCAAACGAAGCGTCGCGGCGCAAGGCGTTCTTAAGCGGAGGGATCGACACTGACAAGAATCTGGCTCGAGCCGTTAAGCCGCTCCTCGAAAGCCAACCCGCCGACGCCGCCGCCGCCGCCGCTCTCTGGCCTCCCTTTTTTCTCAATTAGCGAAGTTGAGCTCGGTTCCGATCGAGCCAATGATAAAAGTACCACATTGACTCTGTTAAGTGCCTCATTATCTCTTTCTCTCTCTCTCTCTCTCTCTCTCTCGCTCTTTTCTGCTCTCTCTCTCGTCGCGAGACTAGCCCGCTCTTGCACGTTTCTTGATCTCGCCGAGCTCGCGCGCGCGCAACCGAGTGTCATTGAAAAATACAAGTGTTTCAGATGGCACTCTCGTTTTAAGCGGCACCTCGGGAATCGCCTCAGCCCGCGCGCGCCGCAACTGCCGAGAGATCCGCGCGCGCGCGCGAGCTTATATTCAGCTCTCGCTGAGCTCTTCTGCGATATAGTTAATTTGCAAACACGAAAAGCTTTTTAACAGCTGAAAAATCTCGAGCCCGAGCTCGCTTTGCCGAGCCGTACGAGTACACGTTATGAAAGTATAATCGATTTTTTTTCTTTTTTTTTTTGCTCCTCTCCTTTCTTTTGCCGTTCTTTATATCGTCTGTAATGGGTCTCTTGGCGAGCCGAGTGGAAGGAGATAAGTTGCGCCCGTACGGTTGAAATTAAGGGAAAAAATTTGCCCGAAATAAATGTTCGTTTAATCGGGCTTTAATAAGAATGTAAATTTCGAAGATTTAAATCGGTTAAATAAATTTATCGCCTTGATTGCTCGCTGTTTATTTTTTAAAGTGACTTGTGATTTCTTTCTCGGTTCCTTGTATAATGATGCAAAAGGTCATAAGATTTCGAAATAGCTTCCATTAAATTGTTAATTCATTTCAATTTATTGACTATTACTTCCTTATTCAAACGTTAATAGGTAGTTTAATCTCACAAAAAGATAATTACCAACTCGAATGTTTCGTAAGAAACTAATAAGCCATTCCTTACAAAAACATCGTTAATTTAAAAAAACTTCCTAATAATAAGACTCGTTAAAACTGCCTTAATTAAACTGCACGCCGAGAATCTCGCCAACAAAGCGTTCCTTTATCAATACCATCGCTCCCCTCTCGCCACCCTCCCACTGTTAAAATGACATTATCCGCAGTCAAACATTTAAAATCGCAAAAAACAGCTCTCCAACGGAAGGAAAAAAACGCGCTCTCCTCTCCCGCGGCCTCTTCGGATTATTTTTTTGTCTTTGACGTGTAGTTTAAACACAGAGAATTTTCCAATTATCGGGAGACAAAGAATGGGGGCTTCGGTAATTGCCGCGGAGCGAAAACAAAAAGAGCGCGTGGAATAATTACCCTGCACGCGGGCTCCGTGGCTTTTTCGGATTAGTCCGCGACGAGGTGCGTGGCTGTATATATACAGAGCGCTCGTGCAAGTCGTCAAAGGAACGCACATTGCCCACGCGCCTGGATGAATTCGCTTTGACGAGTAGGAGGCGTAGTGGGGGGTGGGGGGCATTTATAATGCACGCGGCGCTTCGAAGAGGCAAAATGTCGCGGGAGAGAGAGGGAAGAGCCGTTTCTTTGTATATCGGCGTGTATAAATTGACGAGCGAGCTTTTGACGGAAAGCACTGTGGCTCTTTATTTTTTAAGCCGATGCGCTTGATACCTTTTTTTTATTGCAATTTTTCGAGAGAAATGGGGAGGAGAATATAAAGAATTTTGGAGGATTCTATAGGTTTAGCGATCGTTTTATTGAATTAAACGAATGTATAAAGAGCTTGTCAGGAAATCGCGGATCTCGGGTTTCTATTTCGGCTCGACATAATTTATTAAACCTTCGGCCGAAGCAGTTTGTCATTTCTAAATTTAAGCTCCTGACAAATTCAAGCGAAACTCCAAGCTGTACTACTTCTATGAAATATTTAAATAGAGTATCAAACGTTTTCATTTAAAAAGTAATTTTCAAAGTTATTTCTCGTATCGACTCGGCCTACTTTAAAGCTTCATCCACATTTGAAAAAGGAGCCTGGCAGCGTCAAGTTTGACACATATTAATTACAGGCTATTTGTACATTAATTAACGCTGAACGCGCGCTAATAGAATCGTGCGGCCAAAGTAATTCTTTGCAGCCTTGTCCCAACGCAATTACTTCATCAGACGCCTCTCTTCACAAATACGTGATGCTATTTCAAATCAGCTGATCAAAGGCAAGGTGAGGCGGAAAAAAGGAGAGAAAAAACTCTCTCGCCCATCGCGACGTCCACGAGTTTATTATTAACCCTTAGTTAAGCACGTGACGTCCGCGTGCGCCGAGGCTCTTTAAAATCGCCGGCATAATTACAAAGGGTTACCGCGCGCGTGAGCATAAACGTCATACGTAATATCCCGCTCGGCGCGAGACGCACGTGACACACGGCATCTTTTGCCCTGACGAGGCGCCGGCGACGACGCATGCACACGCGTGCTGCCCGCACGCGGTTATGTTGTGACCGCTTTAAACAAGTGTATACTATGCTCGTATCTCGTCGAAGATCGTTTTCCGGGCAGGCTCTATTGTGTACACGAATTCCGACCTATATACAGAGCTCGACGTCGTTATTCTAAGTTTAGAGAAAGAGAGGCTGGTCAGCGAGCAAAAAAGTGAAAGGAGAGCCGTGAAAATGCTCGTCGCGCTATATGGAGCGTGTAATATAGCGCGCGGGGCCGCGAGCCGCGACGGCCCGGGAGAAAGAGAGAGCGAAAATTAAAGGAGAGAGAGGGTGAAAAAAGCGACGCCGAGGCGAAAAGCAGAGCCCGCCGCTAAGAAGAGGATCGCGGGAATTCAAGAGCGAAGTCGAAATTAAGCGTCTAATTGCGAGGGCGACACGTGCTGCAGCGCGCACGGCTGGGCTATATAGAGGGAGCTTTGCTCGAGGAGTTGGGGCTTGCGGCAAGGGAAGGTGGCGCGGTAGCAATTAACTTCTCCTCGCGAGATTAGAGCGAGATATTACGAGATATCGAGCGACTTAACGGCAACACGCGAGAGACTTCAAAGGTAGTAATAAACTGCCTCTAATGAACCCCTTATCGCCATCGCCAGCCACCCCCAGCCGCCAGCGTGCGGCTCAACCCTTCCACTACCCCGCCCCGCCACCCACCCCCGTGTCTTTCAATCTTCCCGCTCGCGCGCGCGCAGCCGCCTACACACCCGCTTTCTCGTCTTAAAGGTAAAACAAGCTTCGGGCGCAACCTGCAGCTCTCTATACACGGCCGCGGCTGCACTGCGCCCAAGCGCATCGATCTTTCTCAATTTAATACGGCTTGACTCGCGAGTCGAGTTTACTTATGATTTTACTTCTTTTAATTTTGGAGCGCGGTGTGGTTGCTTGGGTGAGGGGCAGTGTGATAATGATGACCTATATTCTAATTTATTTTAATTGTCGGTATTGTTGATGGATATGCCTTAACAAGTATCGCACTTATATGCACTATGGTTTCTGCCGATGATTTTTTTCCGACGTCGCTATCTACATTTGCATATTTTAATTTCGCTTTATAATGCTCTTTTTTAATAACCCGAGCGTAGTAAGTAAAATGTGTATGTAAAGTAATATTAAACTTGAAATTTTTCAGCGATGATATTACCAGAAAATGCACGAAACAAAAAAGACAAAAATAAATGAAAAAAATATATAGAACATATACGGCAACTTTTCAATAGTTTTCCTCAATTGTCCGCGCGTGTATAAAATCATTTTTCAAATTTCATTTAGCAGGATCGTACATTAAAGCGTCAGCGTGAGAGAGCAGATCCGTCTCTGCTAGGGCTCGCGCGAGCAGAGCCTCCAGACTTTATGGAAAAAAAAAGTTAATTAAAATATATTTCGCTATAGTTCAACTCGACGAAATGAAAATTAAAGTACATAATTAATCACGACGCACTACGCTTTTAGATACGTGAGCAGCTCCTCGGTGAAAAAAAAAAAGAAAACGTGAAAAATACAAGCCCGCGCGGACTACGCGCTTTATTAAAAGTCGCCGCGTTTAATTAGAGTCGGCTCGGTCCTGCTCCGAGAGAAAGAGAGATACAACTCGCTCTCTCACTCTCGCCGGCGCGTATCGCGAAAATAGTCACATATTGTCTTAGAGGTGAGTCTGCAGACTAGGAGCCTGAGAGAGGGAGCTGAGCGAGTGATGAGCAGCGCGCGGGCCTCCATCTCTCTCCTCGCTCCCCGCCGTCGAGCCCAATCATGTTGATTCAACAAAGTACCCACCTACCAAATTGCTGGAATTTGGTATTCGGCCAGGAGCGACGGAGATGGATATATAGACGCGCTCCCTCGTATACGCGAGCGAGGGAGAGAGACACGTCGTCGGGAGGTTCATCGGGAGACACACGAGTGAGAGAGAGAGATAGACTGGGAGCGGGCGTGGGGGAGAGACAGAAGAGAAAGATAGAGAATTCGAATCGGTCTGATTGCACATCTAGGCCAAACCAGGACCACGCGGCGGCGGTGGCGTCGGCTCCAGCAGAAAGCTGCAGCAACGATTGGCGCCGGTGGTGCGCGCGAGCGGCGCGCCGGCATACATATAGATATATATGTATATATATGTATACTCTTCTCGCTCGACTCTCTCTCTCTCCCGCGCGTCCCGAGGCCTCCTCCACCTCCTCATCCCTCCTTTTCAGCGGAAAGGCAACTTTAGTGGGGGTGATTGGACGCATCCCGGTGATTGTGGCACCCCAACCCTCGGCTTCCAGTCCACCGCAGCGGCAACCCTCCTCCTCCTCCTCCTCTCTTACCCCCCTCTAGGCTCCCTCCCTCCCGCCCGCCACGTCACCCTACACGGCTGTAAATCGAGTTTACCCTCTTGCCGTGGCTCAGCCCTTCAATCAAACTGATTGAAACATTCCTTGAATCCGAAAGAAACGAACCATCTCTTCCCCCACTTTCTCCCCCCTCTGCCTCTTCCTCGGCGCTTTTCCGCGCGCCGTTCCTCTCTCTCTCCTCCTCCTCTCTACACACACTCCTTTTCCCAGTGTGCTTTCCATTTTACCTCTCACCCGCGCCCCTCTGACTCTCTCTCTATCTACGTTTGCACATACGCACACACCTACACCGACTACCGACCAAGAGCGTTCAAAGCTGCGTCGCTCGGTCTTCGCCTCTTAACGACGTTGATTCACCTGGCCATGACTCTCCATCTCTCTCTTTCTCTCTATATAACGCAGTCACAATTACCTCAGATGGCCGGAGAGAGAGCACCGACTGCTACTCCCACTTGCGCGTATACATACGCCCGGATATTAACGACGCTGCGCTTCCTAACCTCCCCCCTCTGGGTCCTGCTCAAATATTGATACTGCGCGTCCGGTCTACCTAGTCCCGTTCGACTGCGCTAAATCGGAGCCGCTCTGCCAACAGATTAGGACGGACATGTTGCGCATGATTCGGCTGCTGGCCCGCTATCTCTGCCCCCGCGTGCGCTCGCCGATATTCGCTCTCCGGCTCTCTCGCTGCTGTGCCTACAGCGCGCGCGCGCGCGCGCTCACGGAGAAATTGACCTCTTTCTCGCTTCCGCTCGATTTCACGCGAAACCTAGAGAAGTACTCGAGCGAGACCGAGCAGCTCGAGTCGAGAGAGGAAAGTGTCTCTCGCGGGCAGATCTCCCGGCGCGATTAAAACGTCGAAATAATTAACGATATCCATTGGCTCGATCGGCCCCCCGATTGCCGTTATACAGCCAAAGACGACTGACTGCTGCTCGATATTTGACAGCCTGTCACCTTCTCTCTAGCTTTGCTTATAACCGCGCTGTAGGCCCGCGTTTCAGTGACTGTACAGTAAATACCCGCAAAAGCGAGAAAGAAAGAGCGAGAGCCGTGTCCGCGTGCACGAGTCTATTCCGGGCGGACTTGAGTCGAGCGTCGTCTGTTTCTCATTAAATTTCGTGCTTAGCCGCGGCGGCGGCAGCCTCGAATCCTCTAAATTTGGAACGGTCCCCTTCGATTACACGGCCACGCACCGATCGTCTCCCTCTCTTCCCGTAGCCTACTTCGGGCCTATATACCATATACCTAAGCTCTGTCACACGCGCGCGCGCGCGCAATCCGGTGCGCCGGTATTATTCCGGTTCTTTTGATGCGGCTTACAGACTAAACGGAGCTGCGCGGGGCCCCAGTGATTGCGCGTGTGCGGCAATTTACTCGAGCGCGGAATGCCTCGAGCGAGACCGTGAAGAAAAAGGAGCTGCATATGCAGTCGGGACACGCACGAGGCGCCGAAACCGTCGCGGAATTTTTATCGTGCCTCTCAAACTATATATACCTAAGCGGAGAGGAGAGACCGAGAGACCGACTGTGAATCCAGCCGAGAGAGCGGGCTCCCTCTTATCGCTGGATTCATCTCTCGCTCGACTACGTCCCTTTCCGACTCTTTTCTTTCTTCTTCTACTTTTTTTTTTTATACTCCACGCAGCGCGCGCAGTTTCGGCTCCTTTCGGCCGAAAATTAATTTGCGTTTTATCGTAATTAATTTGGCCCGCTCGCGATGGCCCAGCCGGCCCTTTTTCCTGGATATAATACGGAGGCTTATATAAAACGCGTCCTTGGAAGCTACGGAAGATGCGCTGGTATTTTGAAATAGATAATGCATGCTTACCTCGTGTAGTCGCTTTTGCAGAGGATCATGTTGCCCTTGCTGTAACACGACGGCCCAATCTCCGCGAGGGCCTGGCCGCAAGACGTGCACTTGAGACAATTGTTGTGCCAATAGCGCTCGAGCGCGTGCAGCAGCCATCTGTCCACTATTCTGTTTCCGCAGCCCGCGCACTGCTGGATACTCGACGCCATTCCCTGCCCTCCTTCTTGCTGTAATTCAACATGGAGAGAGAAAAAAAAAATACGGTATGTCGTTAAAATTGCCATCGACACTGTATGTATATTAACGGGCGCGCTTCGCGTATAGTCGCATAAAAGAGCTCTGTGTGTAGTTTCATTTTCGTATACGCCTGCGTACGTAACGGATATGAGAATCGATAACGTGACATTTTTATGGAAATTAAAAACAGTAGGAGGCTAATGAAAATTTTATGGTCCTCGGCTTGTTTTTTTTTTTCTTTTTTTTATGTACACGCCGGGACGTATCTGATTTCTGGGCGCAAAATAATTTATTCGACAACTGCTTTCTATTTGAGAAAGCAAAAAGGCCTGTGTTAATGCAAAGATTTTGTAATTGGATTAACTGGTTTAATTTGTTTTCTTATAATTTAAAACTCGATGTGTAATTATGAGCATGAGCAGAAATGAATTATTAAATGGCGGATTGTAAAATTCTGGATTCATTATTAATAAATACTGCGCTGAAACTTTTAATTTAAATAAAAGTTTTAAAAACATTATCATTATATTCTTGAAAAATATGAGATGATAAAAATAAATAAAAAACTGGATTAAAAGCTGAAAATTAGCAATAGCATCTGATATTGAAAATAAACTCTTATTAATCTTTTCAAGTAATTTAAGCTATTAAGGACTTAATTACTTAACTTCTTTTATTTCTTATTATGTACCATTTGAACACAATCTTGAGAAACGAAAAATTTCTTCCTTGTTAAAAATATTCATTAGTGATGATTCAAATTTATCCAGTGTGAATACTATTTCTGGTATCGTGTTATCTTGCAGTATTAAATGTTAATTATATATTAATTATATGTTACATTTGACTTTACTTTTATATATATTTTTAAATATGAAGTTACCAAATATCAATTTTAGTGGATAGTTTAAGAAAAAATGTGAATTAAATACACTATTTTTTAAAAATCTTTTAAAAATTTGTAAATAAGCAGTATTATGTAAAATTAAATCATATACAAATTTCATATAAATGTCTTCTTTTGTCTTACGGATGTAGTTTTTGTAAGAAATAAACAAATTCCATTTTGTAGTAAAAAATTAAGTATATCATTAGGTACTAAATATCTTCAAAGAAAAAGGAGTTTTTTTTTAATTGTGTTCGAATAGGTGTAGCATACAAAATGAAAAATATGAAATAATTTAAGTCGTTACTGGCTTAAACTACTTAAAAATATAATAATTTCTAATAAATAAATTTCTTTCTTTTACATTAAAGATTAAAAAGACAATTCAGTTTTCATAAATACACAAATGATAATACTTTACTTTCAACTAAGTCCTGTCTGCTTATTTTATTTAACCCACGATACAATATTTTTTATAATTAAATAATGATTTCATAAAATATGTAATCTAACATTGTTTCTTGGTTGAAGTAAATTTTGTATAATTGAGGAAATTCTCAAACGTGGTATAAGATTGATAAAATTTTGATAAGCGTTACTTTATAAGGCAATAAAAAGTCTATTAAAGTCATCATTAGAAGTAATATCTTTACAATATTTATGTATACGCGATTTTTCTACATTTTATCAGCTAATTAAATTTAGCTCTGCGAAGCCAATTTTGCATTTTCCAGCAACTCAAACGTAAAAAATGTTTTCACTTTCTGAGATCAAAGGAAATACGATTTTGAACATATCAGATATTTAATTTCAACCGATAATCATTTACCACCTAACCTAATTAAAAAGATAACGCGCACTTCCTTCATCAAATCCGCAAAGCCGATAAAATTCGAAATATCTTTTCCACATTTATAAATCATATTTCATCAATGTACACTTTCACACTCAAAAAATTTCTCTCATCGAAAATTCCCAAAATAATCCATCAACAATCAATTCCCCACGCCGCACATCCCGATCGGCATTCCAAAGCAGTCTCCCAGCACAACCTAACGGATCGGCGCAAAAGTCGCGTAAGCGCATAACCGCCCTCCCCGGGCAATGAGTATCATCATCGAAAGTAGTAGGTGCGCGCAGGCCGCATATACCACACACATAGACGTATTCATGCACGCGTTTGTGTTTACGCGCCATCTCCGCCGTTTACTTGGACTATATAGAGAGAGAGGCAGAGAGCGAAGACGCAGGGTAGAGAGCCGAGAGATAGAGTAAGAGAGAGAGAGAGAGAGAGAGGGCGCAGATTAAGGCGTGCCGGTAAAACGGTATACGCCGTTGGCGGGCGCGACCTCGATATCACGCCTGCGTGTCATTTTCATGCTTTATGCTTCATTCATACAAAGCGCATCGCCATAAAATTGAATATTCATTCGCGATTCGCGGAGTAGATTACTCGCTCACTCTCTCTCCACTTATGTATAGTACACGCAGCGCGCCCCCCAAAACTATTCACCATAGCGAGGGGAATATCCGCTTCCCCTGCGTGCTTCAGTGTGTTCTCTGCGTCGCGGCATCTAACCGTGTGTCCCTTTCCCGCGCTCCGGCTGCCCTCTGTCTCTCTCTCTCTCTCTCTCTCTCTCGACTCTTTGCCTCTCTCTTTCTCTCTCTCTCGATAAATCCCCGTTTGTTCAATTTACCGAGCTTTCGAAATAAATTTGTTTGCACTACGCCGCTTTAATTGTCTCATTAATTACGCTCGCTTTAATGAACTTTGAATAATTGTGTTTACTTGACGTTTTTAGCGCGCGCTCGCTCTCGCTCGCTGCAAATTATGATTGAGTATCCAAGGTCTAGCTCCGCGAGCGCACAAAGTGCCGAGCTAAATTCCGTTTGTCATTGTCGATCGATCATTGTCGTTTATTTTTATAACAATTTAACGTGAAAACAATTTTTTCGTTCAAAGCACACACTCACACAGCTGCGCGGACACGTAGTCTGCGCTATCTGTGCAAGCGAGTAACTGCGTCTCCGGGATTCTCTCATATTTTTACATAAGGCTATACGGTTCGAAGTTACGAGACACTGTCGCGCGCTTATCCTAGCCCATAAAATACTGATTGTAATTTTTACGATACTTTTATCTCACTTTGATATAATCAGGAAAAGTGGCTATAAATCTACGCGGTGGAAGCATCCCCGACGCGCTTAATTTTTATCTACTCGGAAAACAATTTAATTCGGAAAACTAAAGCTTCCACTAAGTGGTGTGCAAATTATTACCGTAATTTCATTACCTCTATAAAAACGACGGGGCTTAACATTTTTCCATTGTCAAATTAAATGAAATGTTGCATTGAAAATGTAAAAGTAAGCAATTAAATATACTTTCACCGAGCTCCAAGTGCTCGATAATTTATTTCCCCCGGCTTCTCTACAAATTGGATTGATACGTCCATTTAAGAAATTCATATTCACCTACCAAAAACGTATACGCGCCGCGAAAATCTTTTAGGTTAAGTGATTTTATATAACGCACAATCTCATTAAGAAAGTTGCATTAATGTGCCACTTTCGTTTATTGCGCTCATTTTAATGCCCGCCGCGCTCGCGCGCGCGCTATCGCCTGTAAAATATTAATCTCAAGTATTTGGAAAATCTTTTAATTGAACAAGCATTTTAAATTCAAAGCTAGTATCGCGCCAACTTTATCGCGCACTTTTTAACCGAATAAAAACAAACCGCTAAAACTGTTATCTCATTTCCCGATGTCATTTGTAAAATACACCCTTAAGGGAATACCTACAGCATTTAAAGATAAACATTTTTTATTTCCACGTATATCTTGATGATTCTCATAAGTTTACCTAATGGAAGTACATATTTCTCTCCCACGAATTTTTCTCGCCGGAGAAAGTAATTCATAAAAAGCATACTATAAACTTATTTTCCATCTCCTGTATTTTCATATTGTTTTAATATAATCTCACTCGCTTGCAGGCTTATTTAAAAACAGCAATTTCGAAAGTAATCATCTTGCCAAGAAGCACTGAATGAAATCCACTTGAGTATTTATTTCGGAGCAAGCGGAAAATTTAGTCATAACGTAAATAAGCGACTCAATCCACACAGACTCATTGCGACAGCTTGCCTCGTTGAACGAGTAAAAATGTAAAATAAAAAAATGGAATCAATTCTTACGATTCTTACAATTCTGTCTCCGGGGAAACACTTCATCTGGTGCATCCTCGAGGCGATGCTACCAAAGTGATGGTGCAGCTCCATTTTCGTAACAAGGTTTCACCAAGCAAACGATCAACAAGAGATTTTTCCCAGCACCGTCGTATCACTGCCGAGGGCCACCACAAAACGTCGCAATTGAAAGTAGCGCGCACTAGAGCCGAAGAATAATCACACTCAACAGTCTTCTTTCCTTCGGCCGCTTCACCTCCTCCGCCTTCTCGAAACTCAGCACAGCATGCGCCTCGAGAGAGAGAGAGTAACGAGCTGCGAAAATAGAGACGCCAGAAGAGGCCGGAGGAGTTATATATTTCAGCTCGGGCCCTCGATTTGACTGGGGTAATCCAGCGTGTGATTCGTCCTCTATATATCCTATCCTTCCGCTGGCTGTTGCTTCTCGAGCCTGACGGTGGCGGCGGCGGCGACGGCGGCCCGCTGGACACGAACAATGAGAGAGTCGAGGGGCTGTATATTTCGTGAGTTACAGCACGCACGCGCGAGCACGCGGTGCGATTTAAGGGACTGGTTCGCACAGACACAGACACAGAACACACTATACGGAGCGAGCGAGACGCCGAGAGAGAACTCGATAAATCTTTCTTGCGCGAGCGCGCAAAAGGCTCCTGCGGAACTGTGTGCACGACTCGCTGCTGTTGCTGCTCCTGCTGCTGCTATTCACTCGCGCACTCGCGGCGACGGACAAAACGATTTCACACGGCCGCCCGTACGTTTGATATCTGAATAAAGGAGGAATCGGCTGCGAGAGATGATCACCGGGGCCCCGTAATTCTCGGCTCCGAGCGAGCTGCGCAGAGAGAGAGAGAGATGTGCGACTGTACGGGAGAGGGAGGGAAGAGGCGAAAAAACGAGAGGAGCGACGAGAGCGAGCTAAGTCCTCGGGATAAAAGGCGAACCTGTCCCGACCGAAGTCAGGGCCCAACTGACTGCAGCCTTCTCTCTCTCTCTTTCTCGCTCTATCTCCGTCTCTTTTTCTCTCTCTCTCTCTCTCTCTCTCCCTTCTCCTCCAGCGGCGCTCGCTGCGCGGGGACTGAGCGCAGGGGCCCCTCTCTCTCTCCGCGCGCTCAGCCCCGGGGGCCCCTCAGGTATATACGAGTTCCCCTTGCCCCCTAGTCCATCCCTCCTCTCCGACGCTGTCCCCCCCAGAACCGTGCGAGCGCGGGCCGCGCAGGCAGGTGGGGGAAATAAAAAGCCGAGCCTAGAAAGGATCTAAGTGAGGACGAAAGGGGGAAGAGTCGGTCCCCGTGGAGGGGAATGTGTGCGCGCGCGGAGAGAGGGAACGGGGCACTGGTTCCCCCTCGCCCCTCCGCCGTTCCTTCCGCCCCCTCCTTCGCTTCTCTCTCGAGCTCTCTTTGCGCGCGCTCGCTCTGAGCTCTCTCTCTCTCGCTCTCTCTCATTCTCTCCCTTATTCAATTATATTTCTCCACGGTAAATGCCCATATTGTTGCGTTTATCAATGGCTGACTAAGTGAGGGTCACGTAGCCGGATAATGTCGGCTAAATTCTATATGCACCCCTCGCGCACTTTTTTTTTCATACTCCACTCCAGCCGGTCTCTCTATGTCGGTCCGTGTATGCGTGAGCGTTGCATGTATCGCTTGCGCGATTTTTTTTTCCATTCTTTTGCACAGCAACGATGTAGTGCGCCAGCGCGCAGAGCGTGCAAATACATATACGTGTATGGCTCTTTGGTCTTCTTTCTCTCCGATCTTATTTTGCTCTCGTCTCTATTTGTCATGTGTGGGGTGTAAATGGACAGCTCGTGGTATTGAGATTGAGTGGGACGACTGATTGATTGTTTATTCAAGATTTTATTGACGATTACTAATGCTTTGGTCTGAATGTATTTCGTTCAATGTATATACCGCCGATTGCGTAACGTTACTTGCTTTGAAGTAAGTTTTCTTATTCGCAAACAAGGTTTTCAATAACAATGTTTTTACTCCTCGTAAAGTATTTTGCTTTATAGAGATTTTTTAAATCAAATCTTTCATTAAGTGTGTTGAGATGATAATTAAATTTATTCTATAAAAATATCTTCTACGTTTTCACATGACTATTTTGTTATTTGCACACAAGCGCATAAAATTACAGGCGAGTCTAAACGATAAACTACATTTTTCCAGCAACGTAATATTAACCCCCGGAACCCTAGCTCTAGCCAAGCCGGTACTTTGCGCTAAAGTTTTTCTCGCGCGGGGCCGCCAGCGAAGCCGAGCCACACGGCTGATGAGAGGCCACGAGCCTCGCAAAAGCCGATGCATGCTGATTTTCTCGACATCCTCGAGCGATTCGCTGGGCGCGCTCTTACCGAAGAAGCACACAGAGTAAAAAGAGAGAGAGAGAGAGAGAGAAAGAGAGTCCATCTCCCTCTCTCTCCTCTCTTTCTCGTTTTCTCGAGGCTCGTCCGGGGCTCTAGCCGGCTCTATCGCGCTGAGAAATCAATTTGCTCCGAGGCGCGAAAGTGTATAGAGGGCGAAATTTTTATTGCCGGCGCTTTATCCTCATATCGGATTCATGATCCATCGCGTGACGTATATAATGTTCCTCTCTCTCGCGCCGAAGCGAGAGATTACAATCGTAAAGTGTATTATTTGCCGCGCGCGCGTGCGCAGCCTTAGAAAATCGCTACGCGCGCGTGTGTATATACCCGCGATTACGAGACCGACGCGCCGGCTCCTATCCTCGTGCTAATTGAAAACCAAACCGCTAGCGCCCGATAATTAATTGCCGTTTCGATTACAATAGAGCAACACGCGTTTATCCTCGCGCGTTACTCTTGCCGCGGTAATTCAACGAAAATCGAAAGGATGATGCAGACACGGCTATTTGGAAAAAGAGTCCGACGGCCCCGGCAGAGCGGAGAAGTATACACACTTCCGTTCTCCGGACTTTCTCTCACGGTCGTTCTCCCGCAACGAGTCCGCGCGCGATGGACGTATATATGTACGCATTAGTGTGTAGAAAGTCGAGTGTAATTGCGGTTATCGTAAAATACATCTCATTACACGCCCGCCGGTAAGTGTATTCACGAATACGCAACGCGTGAAATTCAAGCCAATCGCACGAAATCCTTATCATTATGCCCGGCGATTCATTAATTCACACTGGCGAGCAAGCAGCCCGAGCTCAAGACAATTACCGGCGCTCCGTTTCGAAACTTTTAGTTAGCGCGGTAATGATGCTTTAGCTGGAAAAGCCAATGTTTATTTAATATCGGAAAACTACTTTTTTCCAAGGAACATGCGGTATCGAGTTTTTCTAGAAACAATTCAATTGTACTTCCATTGAAATTCTTTCTGCTAGTTTGTAATTCATTAATTTTTCATGAATCCAGAATTTTTACAATTCCGCCTTATCCTATAAGTACACTTCGAAACGGGTGAAACTCACAAGGCCCAATTACGCGCACAGACTAAGATATGAAAGCTTAATAATTAAGTAAACAAACCTTGAGCGTGCAGTTGTTGTTGTGATTGACGGGCGGATAGCCGGTCATGTGTCCGGGCAGGTGCGGATGCTGGTAGGGCCGGTGGTGCTGCTGGTCCTGCTGCGCCTGGGCCGCCTGCTGCATCATCGCCTGGGCCGCGGCTGCAGCCGCCGCAGCCGCGTGGTGATGCCCGTTACTGGGCATGCCCTGCTGCTGCTGCTGCTGCTGTTGCTGCTGCTGCTGCTGCTGGTGCGAGCCCGGATAGCCCTGGGGCCCGGTGTCCTGGGGCCCCGAGCCGTAGGGCGGCGAGTGGGGACTCGGATCCGGCGTCGTCGCGGTGCCGTTGCCGCTGGCCCCGGAGCCGTAGCCGCCGTGGTGTGGCTCGGCTCCGGCGCCACCGCCGCCGCCACCGCCGCCACCTCCGGGCGGGTGGTGCGGGCTGCCCGCCAGCGACGGGTGGTGGGGGTAGGGGTTCATACCAGCGGCTAGGGCGCTCGCCAGCTTGGCCGATTGGAGGGGGCGGGCCCGGGAAGCCCACCGCTCTGCCCCGTGCCAGGAAAAATGAGGACCCGCGCGCGGTGTCCTCTTAGCAGCGCCGAGCCGACAGCCCTCTCGGAGCCTCCTTCCACCAGGACTGAGATGCCCCAAGCAGCTCGCTGACCTTGATCACGGATTCCTGAGGACAAAAGGCTTATGTTAGTTTTCAATTTTTCTGTATAATATTTCATATGTTTTGCTTTTTTTATATCAGCTCGAAATTGCGTGAGACTAAATTATTTATTAAAGATGGCTATTTCATATAAGGGAATGAAAAGATATTAAAAATAGCTCGGCTCGCGTTTTCCATCCATTCCACAAATGGAAAAAATATTTAAATTTGATCTAAGGAATCGTTATGAGTATGTAGTCCTTTATCCCATAGCGTTCTGTAACTCAATTAAATCAAAGATACCATCAAAATGATATTAATACCAGTCAAGTGAAAATAGATAGGGATAAATAATATGTAATTACAGAGTCAACTCAAGAGAATGGAGCTGTTAAAGATAATAACGAGATTCTAGTTACAGATGTTATCCGTTTGATGAGGTCGGTGAATAACTAAACTAATGAAAAAATGTATACGCTCCTGAAACTACACGAAGCGAATTCAGCAACGAATACAATGCCAAGCTTGTACCTCAACATAAACCTTACACACACATAGTCGAATACCGTAGAGTTATATGTTTTGCTCTCTGGCACGAGGAGAGCGTCGCCAATAAAAGCGTCATTTTACGAGAACTGCATACTGCTACTGTGCCCGCCGCTCCATCTTCGTTATCCGCTCTAATTAAGCATTCTATCGTTTTAATTATATCGCGCTCGGCCACAGGCCGCGTCTCATCGACGAGCGCGGCGACAGCTTCCGGTAATTGCCGCGGCTAGGCTGCCTCTCGAAATTCATCGGGCGCGGCTTGTACGCGAATATACATTTACTCGCTCTCTCAAACGTCGCGCGTTTACCCCGCGCGCCCGACAAAGCTGTCTTTATGCCTCTGATTTACGCCCGACTAAATTCGATCATCCGGCCTGTTAGCTCCGAATGTAGCCCGAGCTCCGAGAGCGAAGGCTTTCTAAATTTCGTTATCCTCCCAATCACACTGCTTTTTCCCTCGAAAAAAGGTATTAAATTCTCTTTTCTTTCCTCTCCAGCGCGCGCCGGCTCGCGTTCACGGAATAACTGGGCGAACCGCCGGACTTTTTGTCCGATTTTTTCCGCCCCCGACATTCACCTTCCTTCTAATCCCGCACCTCTGTCGACATACACCGTCAGAGAAAGTCTAATACTCCCGGCTTTTTCCGTCGGTCCACGATCGCGCGCGCTCATGAAACTGTTTGAACGACTGTAAAAAGTTTAGAAGCTATCGCAGCAGCGTTTACCCACGCGCCGATCCTCTCGATTTTCCAGCGACGAATAGAGATCGGCAAGTCCCGGCTGCGATCGGCCAAGCTTGGGCGCAAGCCGAAGCTCTGTATAGGACGCGCGGCTCTTCCCCCGCGGTCATCGGGCCATTGTAGAGTCCGCTGCCTCGGAACAAAGCTCGCTCTAATTACTCTCTTTATGATCTTTTCCGGCGTCCAATCAGATTTCCTCATTTCCCTGGGCCCTCTAGAAAGTAATCTCATTAACTCACTACCGCCATCCAACCCATTTCGCGCGCCCGTGTATATATATATATACCTTCTCTTTCTCTTTCGCTCGCGTTTCCTCTTCGCTTCCTTCGCTCTTCCCTCATTGCTGTTTTCGCGTCCAGCTTGAAAGCCCTGTAACTAGCGAGTTTCCTGCTGGTGGGTTCCGCTGCGCGCGATACAATCGAGCGAGTGATTTTTCATGGGCGTTGATCGGGTTAATTTTTTTTAGAGTGTTTAGAATTTTTTTTTCAAGCTGTATAATAGCAAGCCGCCGGCGCTTTTTTAACGATATTTTTTTGGAAGAATAATATTTGAGCAAGATTGTTTTCAACGAGAGCATTTCCTGGGGCCGGCTAATTACAACTCCTTACCGCTCTTAATGCCTAATATTAATCCCCGCGTCTTCCTCTGTTTTCTAACTCATTTGGATTCATTGAGTGAAAAGGAGATTGATGAGCGCCCGTAACTCAAGTCTCGAAATGCATTAACGGTGAAAACAAAACCTTTAATTTAGAAATCCAAATTACAGCTCGAAAGCCCGGACTCTTTCCAGCTCGTTTTTTAATCATCATCCTTCCCCGGCCGAGAGAGCGAGCCCTCGAATTCCCAGAACAATCCCATCGGCGAGATCCTCGGCCGATATTGTTATTCCACGAGTAAAATATATCGCGCTCAGCAGTTCTCTTATCTCCGTGAGGCCGACTCTATGGTTAGCCTGGTACCCGGTGTGCTGCTGCGGCGGCGACGACACGCCGAAAAACGGCCGATTTTAATTAATAAGCGTTCGACCTTTCTCGGTAACGCTCAGCGGGTGATTCGCTTTCGGCCGAGGGGACATAAGTGTCAGGTTCTCTCTCGCTCGTTTCTTCGGCGTGCGACGCTCTTGTCCCTCTCTCTCTCTCCCTGCCGATTCAGGTAAGCATCTAGTCTTATACCTGCTGGTCCTAGAGCCAGCGCAAACGGCAAAGAAAAGCGCTTCTATATGTATACTAGCTGCTAGAGATATTCTTGCTCTCCTCGTGCGTATACAGACAAGCACACACAGGTATATACACAGCATAATGCGTGTGTCTAACTATGTGTATACGAATAGCCGACGCCTGCCGGCTTTCAAGACACAAGAAGAGCCTCCATCGGCCTCTGTAGCGCCCAACTAACGGTCCCTCTTATAGTTGGGCTTTTAGCAGATCTGTACACTTGGCAGAGGAGAGAAGAGTCTTTGCTGCTGTTTTACTGTCGTGAACTCTCGCGCTCTTTCCATCTCTCTCTCTTTCTTTCTCCGTTTCCCACTCTACGCGCCAACTGCCACGTCCAATTATGGCCAATAACAATTTTGCCCTTAATTGCTCGAGGCTGCTGAGAGCGCTTGGCCTCTCTTATAACTAGATACGTTTGTGCCCGTTCAATCGGATTAATTAGAAAATTTTTAGCGAGAAGATCTAGGGCGCCAAAAGTTTTTAATTAGCAATTAAGGGTTCGCTGTATAAGCTGATCCCCGGAAATCGTTTCCTCATGACTGGCCAATATTCCGAAAGGCCATTTTTTTCTAATTAACAAACTTATTTTTTAAAAGCTACACGGCTACGGGACCGGCTCAATTATTTATAATTAAGTACACGAGTGTGTGAACTGTCTACCTTTTTTTTTTAAAAACTTGTTATATATCACTGACGCACAATGATTAATTGGCTTTGATGGAGAAAAATAGGCGACACCGAAACGAGACAGTCTGCGCTCACTGACTATTTATAAATTTTGACGAAGCTCCCGAAAAATCCCACTCTTAATAATCATCTTAACCAGCCCTTAAATCGGCCCTTCGCAGCTACACTAACAACAATCAAATGATAATACCGTATAATGAAGCCGGATCATCCTCCGAGATAATCCAATAACCTGTAAACTCCTCGTCAACATCCAGCCGAGCCAAACTGCCGATCGAAGGCTCAATATCTACATACAAAAGCTCGTAACGCCGAACCTTTCTGTACACACCCCTCCGCCCAACCAGCATCTTCGCCGAGCATCCAGACTCTATATACTTCGCATCGATTCGAGAGCTGGACTTTCCTCCAGCTGCAGCGACGCTCGCAGATAACAAGATGATAACGTGGGAATATACCGGTAATTGCCAGAATGATAATGACGAGGCCCGGCGCTCTATAGCACCGTCGCGGGGGGGTCAAAGGGGGGGCACGACGACGACGTTGGCGGCTACGCGACGAGGACGATCAGACGAGATAGGGGATAATTAACGATCGCAATCGTACGAAAATGAGGACGACGAGAGGGAGGCCCCGCGAAGCCTGAGATAACGAGCGGTCCAGGCAGATCTTATTAGCGATAAGCTGCGATAACGAGAGCGTTTCGTCGATATAGAGCGATAACGATTGCGATCGCCCCGGCTCTTCCAACTGCTCCCGCCGCCAAAGTCGCTTTGGCTTTGGGCAGAGGCGTTGCGGGATGAGCCGCGTAACTCGGATGCTGCGTGCGCGCTCGATCAGAGCCCGCACCCCTCGGGCTTTTTTTTTCGTACGTTTTTTTCATCTCTGTCTCTCTCTCTCTCTGGGAGCGTGCGCGCGCCAGCGTGGGGGAATGAGTTATGAGCGAGTCATTAGGAATTTCCACGTGGGTATGTGGGCTGGCTGGATTTTTGTCGAGTCATTTATTTGGATTTTAATATGCGACGGTTGTGGCTCGCTGCAGTTTTAATTGTGTTTTAGTTTTTATTTGAGCGCGCATCAATCACTCGATCGAATTACCAGTTTCGTGTGTTTGACTAGAGCAAATATTGGAGCGGGCTGGCTCGATCGTTAAATGCTTATTGTTTATGCAGGCCGGATAAATTGAATAGATAAATTATTCGTCGAACTGGAAAGTACGTTAAAAAGTGAGGGCGGCTGAAAAATGCATAAATATCCTTAAAATTTCATTTCCACGTATTTTAAAAGGCCAGAATTTATAAAACGCTTTAATAATATTCAAAGCGATAAATCAAAGCCGCGATATTTATGAAGGTGCGCGCGCGTTCGCGCACACAGACAAAGAAGTATCTTTTTGCAGCAGCGGCCTGCCGCGAGCTCTCCGCTCTTGCGCGCGCGCGCCTTTCCATTTGCATTCTTCGGAAACGAGCGTGCAAGTTTCTTTTGGCCAAAGTCTCTTTCTCTCTTTCTTCCTTACGCTCGCGTACTTTTCAAGGTAATTATCCACTTACGAGCCGTGCGTGTTTTTATCCCGTGCCAGGGCAGATTAAACGCGAAGAAAGAAGAAGACGTATACAGGAGAGCGAAGCTCGCACACATTGTATATAAACGAGAGCGAGAACGGCGCATTCCGAACGCGGAAGATGTTCGGGGCGCCTAAAAATCTCTCTCTCTCTCCCGGCAATTACGCCCTGAGCTCTCGCTCTCTTTCTCTCGTTGTGAGATTCCTCGAAAAGGTCCCCCTCCGCTCGCTCCTCCAAGAGTGCTACACCTTTTCATTTGACTCGGGCTAGCCATCTCTTGCGTGCGTATATACAGCCTTCTCTTAATAGCGAGGGGAGAAAGAAAGAACGAGCTGCAGAGAGAGGAGTTCGGAGATCGCCGCGGAGAGCTGGCTTCGCATCTAATTACTATAATCGTTTTCACCAATAATTAGATTATTTTCATTCTTGTCCTCAGGGCTCAGTCGTATATGCTCTCTCTCTCTCTCTCTTCTTTCTCTGTTGTTTCTTTTTTCTTCGACTCGCGCGCGCGGCGTATAGCTTCTCCTCCCCCCTTTTTTTACCCCTCGAGCTTTCGCCGGCTATCTCCGCGCGTTTCCCTCTCGAACTCGGTCATTATATCTCGTCCAAGTTATCATTACCCGCCGAGAGGGCGCGCGCGAGCCACTCGATTATTTCGACTTTTTTATTCTCCCCAGGCCGACTCATCTCTCCCTCCCCCCCTCCCCGCGCTCCTTTTCTCGTTCTCGCTTATGCGAGCCTTTCTACAGCGGAGCATTTATTGCGAAAAGCAAATGCTACTCTCTCCGGCGAGAAGGGGCTGAAGCAGCAGCGGGATGAGAGACAGAAAGCGAGAGAGAGAGAGAGCCGTTATTACAAGATACAAATGCTTTATTTTATTGTTGGCCGGGCAGTTGCGCTGGAATGCGCCGGCCGAGCCAGCCGTCCTACGTAGAATACAGCTCCCGCGAGGGGCATCGCCGAGAGGGAAAATACCGTCCCAAACGAAACGAGCCCGCCCGTGAGACGCGCGCTATCGGCTTTAATAAACGGGGAATCGCAAAAATATTTTCGAGCCCCCGAGTTTTATCGGGGAGGTGGGAGCCCGATCGCGAATTAATTGATTTACGCCGCCTGTAATTTGGCCCGCTAATGCAGACGTTGTCGCGGCGGGACGTAAATCCGGCGCTCGCCGAGGAGAGGAACCCGGAGCAAAGCACAAGATAAATATATAGGCAACGAGTGGAAGAAAAGGATATGCTTATACAGCCGCGTATTTACACGAGCGCGAGCGCTAAAGGAGAGGAAAAAAAAGGGGGAAGAAAACATCCTAACCACTCTTCTCCCTGGCGTCCCTCTCGCCGCGGGTATATACACGCAGAGCCGTGAAACGAGGAGAACACGGAGAGCGTTTTGCTGCAGGTAGGTACTATTTTACGCTCTTTCTCGCGGTCGGATCGTCCCTCTCTCTCTCTCTTGCCGAGCCTCCCCCTGAGATACTCTATGTACATACAAACCCAGTCTTGCCACGCGAAACAAAGACGAGAGAGAGGTGCGATGAACGAGCCGAAATATACATCGCTCGCGCGGTATTATACACACAGAGAGAGCTGCGGCACTATATCATTTCACGGATCGTTAGCCCCGCGCGCGCCGATTTATCATAATTTATCGCGGATATGCATCTGCCTGACGCGAGGCCTCGCGCGCGCGGCCGTGTAAGCGCCTGCCGGGCGGCGATTAAAAGTCGAGAAAATTAAGGACGCGCGCGGCGATTGTCTCCGGCTTGCTGTGTGTACGTGTGTATAGGAATACGAGAGGCTCGATCTCGACTAGGACACGGCAGCGACAGATTCGCGTATATATATATAGCGGGAGGCTGCGAGTGCAGATCGTATATATCCCAGGCGCGTGCACGAGAGCTGTATTTTCCGAGGCTGCTGCACATGTACACATAGGCGGACTTGCAGGGCGAACTCGGAAGGCGCGCGCGCGCAGCTGTATAACGTCGGAACATTGGAACACACTCAAGACCTTAATGCGTGCTTAATTAAGTGCGCCGGGTTATGGCCTGACGTGGGCTGTGCCGCAGCAGCCAGCAGCACGGAGAGAGACAGGGAGAGAGGTGAGCGCATATACACGGGGAACACGGAAGGAAAAGGGGAGAAAAAAGTTGGCCCATATATATCAACCCCACGCGACGAGTGCTGCACGCCCGGCTCGAATCTCTGTCTGCGGCTGTGTGCATGTGCGCTGCGAGGAGATATAAAAGACAATAAGAGGATGTGTGCAGGTGTGTGGGGTACGCGTGTTTATGGCGAATCGAAAAAAACAAGGGAGCGAGTTCTGTTGGCAATCTGTCACGTTTTTATGCTGCGAATGTTATCGTGGATAGAAAATTAGTTAGGATCGAATTAGGATTTGGTTAGGTTGTGTGATCATCGATGTAATTGCGGCGGTTTGTTATAGATTAGTTAAAAAAAAATTCAAATAATATAGACCTGCAATAAGAAAAAATTTTGGTGGATTTGCCACAATAAGTTCTGTCGACGTACCTTTACTAACAAGAAGGGACTTTAGTGCGGGTAATAGAATTTCAACCAGGTACATGTATTCTAATATCGAATAGGAGTTATTTTGTCGAAGAATCATTTCTCTTGTAAAATTTGTGTTATATAGAAACCGTATTTGTGTATCGATTACACTATTCTAAACATTTGTGTTACAGAAATCGAAGAACTAGAACAAGATCCCGTGTAGAAATTACATGGGGATTTGTTCACAGGATTCTTGTCAGGGAACCCCACGTCCTTATCAAAATCCCCGTGTTTTATATAAGACACTGTGTTTAAGAATGGGACAAAATCGGATCAGAATTCGATGGGGAATCCCTGCTCTTTATCAAAATCCCAAGGTATTTCTACACGGGATATAATTAGATGAAAAAAGTTTAAATTTATGCATTGGCTCATTACAAAATATTTATCTTATAAACAATCAAAGACAGTATTGAAAAGTTATTAAATAACCTCAAGAATAATGAAAATAAAAAACTTCTCTAATTTTTAGAACTCAAATATTTGGAATTTTATGGTCAACAAAAGAAATATTATTTTTCAAGAAAAGAACATATGTTTGGGATCAGATAGCTTATTCCTTAGAAAGAAGGATGCGTTTGATGGTAAATTATAAATGGCTCAATTATATGTACTAGTTGAAATCCTTTTCCTGCACTCTTTGTAAATATTTCATTTATTTAAGAGGAAATTCTGACAGAAGATCCTGTTAAATCTACCACATATTTCCCTCAATGCCACTAATTAAATTTCTGCTGCAGATGTAATAATTCAAAGTGACGTTCGCTTGAAACGCATAAGAAAAGTATGAGGAAAAATGAATTCGTTCGACGAAATCGTCGAGATTTTCGCAAGATTCGTTATGCGGCTGATTGATCGGACGAGCAGCAGCTAGGCAAAAGGAAAGCCGCGAGTAAGAACAAAGAGCGCCTATAAAATTCTAGAACAAAGATAGATTGCGGCGTCGCCGGGGAAGGATACGCAGAAGAAATGAGATAAATGATGAGATAAACGAGAGGTAAAGAGAGAAAGAGAGAGGGAGCAAAAGAGACAGAGAGCAATAAGCGGCCTAGAGTAGGGGGCAAAGAAGGCGCATGCATACAGAGAGAGAGGGAGAAGCGTGTAGGCATACTTGCGGCCCCGGTAGATATCAGTACGAGTCCCCATAACTCTTGCGCGCTTCCTACACCGGCATTTCTCCCTGCGTGTACATATATGCCCTCTACACACATGCGTGTATATATAGCAGCACCCGCGCGATGGAATTTCAGCCTCGGCATACGACATAAATCTACAGCGCATTAATGCCTTAACGGCCGGCGCGCGAATCTGCGGCCCTTAATGCGGTCACTTATCTGCGCCCAGAAAGCCTCGGCGCGTGTATATGCGCGCGCGTAAACGGCCCCGCATCACAATCTGCGCGGATTCTAATGAGGCGCGAGAGCCCAGACGCTCACCTCCACACTTGTGTAATGGAAAAATAATATGCTCTCTCGGCTGCGAGTGTGATACGCGAGGGAGCCGAGAGCTTCAAGATCTTTGCTTTAACGCTGCCAGCGGCAGCATCTGCATGTACATATACGCGCGCGCAAGGTAGCCTGTGCCAGAAGCAGCACATGTGATTGCAAGCCGTGTTGCGAGCGAGCGAGAGAGAGCGCAGGGCCGTGGTCGCAGCGCGGCAAAAGGAGGTGGGGGTTTCGACCCCTGACGGCTCCCATAAATATCCGGCCGTGGCAGCTTGTTACTCCGCACACCACGCGAACTTCAAACCGACCACAACACTCAATATCCCCGCGCTCTCGCGCCGCCGTCGACGCAGCCGCTATACGTACTCATCTTCTCTCTCTCTCTCGTTGGGCCAATGACGCGCGCGCCCAGCGTATGTATACACGGACGTTCGGCAGCTCGCAATTCCAGCCCTGCGCTGCTTCTCCTCATCTCCACAGTGCGCTGTTTATTCTCTTCCGCGGCGTTCTACTTTTCCTTTTGCGCTTTAATAAATCCGCCGCGCTGCCTTTGCCGGGCTTCATTAGCGCTCGCTCGCCCTTGTATCCTCGAAAACTTGTATAGCGGGTATCAGCCGCGCCGCAAGCTCGAAAGCTCCGCTCGCGCCTGACCGCCGACGGAAACAATTATCGCGAACTTGGATTTCGCAAACGAGCGGCTGGCATTTTCCTCTCGAAAGCATACATGAAGTGGAACATTCGCGCGCGCGCGAGTCGTTAATGTCGCGCGAATCGCAAGAATTTCGAGCTTGCGCTCGGCGGTGTCTATCGGTCAAGGTAAATGCGGGACACATTAGAGTAAGAGAGAGAGAGAGAAAGCTGGGGTGCGACGTATATGCAGAGAACGCGCACGCTGCAGTGCTCCAAGGCAGGCGGTGGCGGCGGCGGCTCTAATTGGTCGAAATTAGCAAGTTTAGTCATTAGGGGAGTTTCCAGGGCTGCCGCTGCGGCAGCGCGCCCGGTCCACTTGACTTTACCTTGCCTTCCCTCCCTCCTTCTCTGTGTGCATAGGTGGACGCGCATATACATATACAACCATACGCTCCCGCGCTTGTAAACGCCTTATACACAGCGTCGCTCTTTATCCGGCGTCCTTTATGCCCAGTCTGCAGCTCTCCGGCCGCGCCTGATGCCCTCGGAATTACGTTAGGCCGAGAGAGAGAGAGAGCCTGAGACCGCAAATAACTGTTTCCGTTGGAATCCTGCGGTTTGCACCTTACTACCGGCTGCCCGCGATATCAACACCTCCGAAGAGAGAGAGCCAGCCTATTCCAGAGACTCTCGCTGCCTATTTAATACGAGCGCGTATATACACGACCGAGCGAGCGCGTCCTGCGGTTAGCCCGCGCGCGCGCGCGCTGTCTATGCCCCCTCTTTGTGTCGTCCTCCCCAGATCTTATATACATTCTCGCGCAAGAAGCGAGAGAACACGACAATCGGCCGATCGCCGCAAGTGGAAAATTAATGGCCCGGCCCTGAGAGGCTTCAATTATAAGGGAATTAAGAGTGTCCTATACACCGAGCCGAGGGCGCAGGATGAGCGGAGCCGAGGTCAGAGCTACGCGGCGACGCGCGGCCAGCCGTGCGCGTCGCGAGAGCTGCAGCATGAGGATGTAATGGATACGAGCGATCCGGTAATTTAACGTGAGATTAAACTTTTTCTCGGGATAATCGTTGGTTGAGGTTGTGTATGCAGTTTTTTGAGGGGGAGGGAATGAAAAATACGGTTTGGTTTTTCGAGGTGTTTTTGAAGGTTTTTTTTTTAAGGTTTGGGTGCTTGATTGATATCCCGTATATAGGTGCCGGGATTCGATCTAGGAGAAATTTACTCGAATTTCCGCCCTACCCCAGCGAGTTTACTAACAATCTCTCAACTAATAGATGAAGTAATTTGCTCGAAAGTTACATCAAATAAACGTAAGTGAACGCGGCTAATTAACTATACAGTTAACTAAGCTAAATAATGACGTTTAATTTTCCAACTTTCCGATAAAATGTAACTAAACTTTGGAATTACCTGCAAGTTTTAATCCAATCAAATGCAGTAAAACTTCTAATTAGTATAAAAAGAAAAAATCTCAATTTACATTAAGCTACATTACACAATCACACACCCTGCCCATCCGATATATAATTACACAAACTGCAAACATAATACCAAGAAAAGCAATTAGCCCAAGCACAACGCGAGCTACATATCAGCACAAAATGCAAATAAAATAAATAATCGCAAAGGGGAGCGAAAATGACGAGCGAGCCTATAGCCAACGTAAAAGAGATCGAGGGACAAGCCGGCTCTTTGCACACACATGTGCACGAGCTGCTCCGCACGCGCAAAAGTACATATACACACTGGAGAGAGAAAGCCAGTTCCTCGGGAGCTCGCCGCCGAAGGCATCAGCTGCTGCACGAGGACCCTTAATTATTCTATTAAACAGGCCGCGGACTTATTGTCATGCTCTCGTACCCCATTCGCGTTATACGCGAGGGTACGCATATAAACGCAAATAGTTGCGAACGCGCGTGGCGTGCGCCTTCCTCTAGACGTATATACATATAGGGATGACGCGAGCGAGCCTTTATATCGCGCCGTAAATTTATTGTGTCGAAGAGGAGATTGCAGCGCCGAATCCTGCAGCCGCTCATACGCAAATTTCTGGGCTACACTTT
This sequence comes from Eupelmus urozonus, assembly GCA_900480035.1. NCBI lineage: Eukaryota > Metazoa > Arthropoda > Insecta > Hymenoptera > Eupelmidae > Eupelmus > Eupelmus urozonus. The sequence goes on along the minus strand of UELX01000158.1, from coordinate 51,593 downwards.
CCCCGATGGTCTTTTCATTAACTCGGGCTGGCTCTCGCCTCTGCTGCATTAAAAGGGCCGGGCCTTTTATTGTGGCGGCTTATGCGCGCGCGCTCGTAAATTAGCTTAATTATGGGCGTGCCGCGACTGATTTGAATATCTCTCTCGCGTGATTCATTGTTCGGACGAAAGGACGAGTCGTTCTGGCCCTTTTTTTTCGTCTCCCCACGCGACGAAGCTTAATCAATTAAATTATGGACTTTGGAATTTGATGGTATTGGACGGGCGGATTGGATTCTACCGTGGAAAATAAGCCGAGAAACGTGCTCGCGTCTTTGAACTAATAAAAACATTGTAAAAATGGCATTTCAGGCAAAACGGACGAGCGGAAAAACGAGCTGGCTCCTAGTTCTCGGGGCCTGGCAGTATTCGTCTTTTCGAAAGAGCAACATAAAGTTCTTTAGACAAGAGGGTAAACGCGCAATATCCTCGAGGCTCGGCAAGTGCAAAATAAGACGGAGCGCGCGCGCGAGGAGAGCGAAACAAAGCAAGAGACAAAGGAGAAATATCGTGAGAATAGAAGACGCGGGGAGAGCCGGGTGTAGGCTCGACGGGGGAGAAGCCCGCGAGGCAATTACAAAATTGCAAAAATTAACCATAAAACGCGGCGCGCCGTGCGGGCATAGCCTCTCTCTTTCTCTCTCGTAAAGCCGTCCGTCCGGCCAATCGGCGCATATTTTTGGTGTTTACGACCAATCATGCGGCCGCGCTGCCGAGTGAGCCAAGACTGCGGAAAGAAAATTGCGCGGCGATTTAGCGCTGTGTATAGTTGCGCGCGCGAGGAGGGGACTCACTCTCGGTGTAGTAAAGTCGCCCTGCGCGGAGAGAAAGAGAGAGATGGAGAAGTATATAGACAAGGGCTCGTGTGTGCACACGCGGGCTTTCCAATTTTGACTTAACGACCATAACCGATAGCTTGACCCCGCGCTGCTCTTTCTCTCTCTCCCTCTTGCTTGCGCTCGTTATCTCGCGGCTAATTTTTTAATTCCACACAACGCCGGAGAAAGAGAGACTACCCCGTCATTTCGCAGCAGTTAAAAAGCCCCCTCTTTCGGCTCCGTATATACCCTGGAATTTTCAATTATAACAATTTCGAGCGGGCTCACGTACGTACACGCGTCCCCGTCCGACTTTTTCTCTTTTCCCTTCTTCGTGTATACATATATCTATATATATTTCGGGCGCTAAGCTCGCGCAACTTTTCTCTTTCTCTTTTACTCTCCCCGCGAGCGAACGAGGGAGAGGGAATTTTTAAGGACCCGAGGTCGCGACTCTAGTCCGTTGCAATTTCGCAGCGAGCCATAAAACAATGCCTTCAATTTTGCGAGATCGCGCGCGCGCGCGGCGCAAGTCTCCCGCCCTCCGCTTTTCTGCCAGTCGAATAACCTACGGGAGAGAGTTGGCCGGGGATTCGGATTAAGCGACTGAGGAAATTCAATATCAGTAGCTGAGATGGGCGCATAAAATTACTGACTGCCACTTTGCCTTAATTTGGGCTGTAAAGCCGGAGCGCGCGGAATCCGCGGATCGGCCGCCGCCGACGCCGCCGAGCTCGATTCCTATATACGCGCGCAGAGCTGCCTTCGATCCGCACGCCTTCGGCTGACTTTCTTGCAAAACTGCGGAATTATGATTGGGTTATTGACTCGCGCGATTTTTAGAGCCCGGTTTCGGAAAATTCGAGGCTATTTCGTAATAAGTGGCTATTTTGCTGCTATGCATATGTTGTGGATTTATTTGCTGGTGTCGAAATTATGAAAGTTGGGAATGAAAATGATCGGTCTGAGGTTGAAAAGTATGTTTCTGTATCTTGATAATTCTATGTATGTATGCATACAAAAATTTAAATATCTAATATTAAAAATAACATGCAAGAATAAACTAAAAATTTTAATTAGTAGAGCCTGATAAAATTGATGAAAAACGGAGAAAAACTTATAATATTAATCTAAATCTCGTTTATTTTAAACCATCATAATTTTAAATTCTAGTATAAAGTTTGCCGGGTAAAAATTTATTCAATAAAATACTCGGATTCATATTTTCCCGAACAAATAACCTTATTTTATTAAACCATAATAAATATTTCAATCTCCTTTGATACCCAAAATTTTATCAAACTTTTCCTTCATCTAACTTACAAATAAATAACGAAACATTAGCACCGCGATCATCTATCTTAAAACAAAAAAAGAGAAAAAGCCAAATAATTATAATTCGGCGCTTTCCTCATTTATAAGGCAAACGAAACGTAGAAAAGTCGACACCCACAGTCACTTAGCGCTCGAAATTTATGGCACTGCGCGGCGAGCTCGCTTATAGACACCTACGCTCTCTTCTCCTCTCTCTCTTCCATCCCGTTCCTCCAAAAAGGAAAACATATCGACGCACGAAATTAACTCGGTTTGTAGCGCGATCGTAACGAAAATAGGCGTGGCCCGCAAAAAGAAGAAAAAAAAAAGCGACGGCGCCCCGGCAAGGCCAGCAGCGCACAGCTCGGCCTCAGCCCGTCACTCTAATCAAATTCTATTTTACACTACGCGCGCGAAAAGGCAATAGAGGCAGGCGCTATTTATGCGCATGCGAAAAGCCGTGGCACACACGCGAGCGCCGCCTCAGTTTTATCAGTTTATCAGATGCTAAGAGGGCCAGCCGCCGGCGCTACTGCAGCCGCGTAACAGCTGTTACCCCCAGCGCCTATGGTAATTTTGGCGAGCGAAGGGACGCGGAGGTAGCGAGGCAGCAGAGGGAGAGAGAAGCAGAAACAAGGAATGAAAAAGAGAGAGGAATCGCGGGCGCGAGAGAAAAACAGAAAGAGAAAACGAGGGAAAAAAAAAAGGCAAAGGAGCTTAGGGGGCTTCGATCGAACGGGCGCTAGCTCGCTCGCGGCCCAGCCAATATCTGTCAAACACATATTTTTTCAGATTTATTTTGGGCTTCTCGAGAGACGCACGCGACCGAGCGGGGGATCAAATCCAATTTAATTTTCCCGCGCCATTGTGCCAGGCCCGCAGCGCGCGAGTCCTTGTTTTTGCAGCGCCGCGTGCATTTTCACTTTAGCGCGGCGGCCGCCGCCCGGGACAGATTAATATCGAGGAAATAAAAGTAGCCGAAAAATAATGATGCATCGCTAGTGAAGCTTTTTGCGCTTTTCAATTCCGCTTTTGAGCGTTCAATTGTGCGGGGGCCCCGAGCGCGTTTCGTACATCTCTATAATCGCGTCGCTTTGCCGTTTTTCCCCCCCAGAAAGTATTGTGGACGCTAAATTGCGCCGATAAATAACGCGCGATTTTTTAACTCGAGCTTTTTAATACGCCCGGCAATAAGTCCTTAATGATATGCGCTCTTTTATTTCCTCTTTTTTTCTGTTTTGCCGTTCCGAGCGGGCAATTTTTTTCTCTCTCTCTCTCCCGCGAGACGCCTCAATTTTCAGGACAAATAAAAAGCGGCTTTAAAAATTCGACAAGCAGTTAAATATCAATTTAGTTAAAAGCCGGCGTGTTAAAAGCTTTTCTGTGTATGTCCCACACGTAAGTCGATTGTTGACATTCGAGTTATTATTGGACTCTGCCAGCGCCAAATCTCGAGTGACCATCACAGTGGGCGTGCTCGCAAAAGACGAATAAATAAAAAAAAAGAAAAAAAACCCAGCCCAGCAAACGGCGCCTCTAATCGATATAAATTAGCTCTGACAAACGTCGTCGCGCTGTCAAAGCTCGAGCCTGATTCATGCCTGCATCGGGGGGGGGCGAAAAAAGGATCATTAACGCGAGGCTGCACAGCTCGCGCCGTGTACATACACAGCTCGCGCGCCGCGAGTGATCTGAGCGCGTTGGCGTGAATAGAGAGATTATTTCCTAAAGAGCCCTTTTCCTACTCCGTCGGCGCGCCCGGGGAAAGCACTCGTAGAATACGCATCAACTAAAGTTCAACAATCCCACCTACTTAGCCTCTCTCGTCGTCCTCGTCGTTCTCACATTGTGTAACACCGCACGAGCTCGGAGCCGCATACATTTATACATAGCGTTAGAGAACCGGAGCTATATCTACCTTCGCGTTTCATCCTACACGTATACACACTCGCAGCAGGCTGATCCGATTAATTTGCGCCCGCGGGGGAGTGCAGCGAACCTACGCGCTGCGACAAAGCTCTTCTCTCGCTCTCTCCGCCGCGGAATAGAGTCTTAAGGTTAAGAAAAGCCCTGCTTTTGCTCTCGCGAGCGCGCGCCGGTAACGAGAGCAGACGAGCCCTTTTCACCGAGTGCAATCCTCCGTGCGCTGTCTTTCTTATTGCCGTCGTCGCGCGACGTTCACCCTCAGCTTAGAGATCCGAGTGTTTAATATCGCGAGCGAGCATTCGAAGGCAATGAAACGCGATGGTAAAGCCGCGAGCTAGGTTCGTCAAGTCGCGCCCCCCGCGAGTTTCCGTAGCGCTCGTTTATGTATAGCGCGACACATGCGCGCGTGGAGCCAGCCGACTGGACCATTATTCCACGCCGCCACGACGAAATGCTCTTTGGTTATACTCGTGTGTAGTGCGTTGATCTGTCTGTGTGCATGTGCGTGTGTCTGTATGCATGTGCGCATGTGTAAATATGAGTGCGTGTATACGAAACAGGAAATATCGGAGCATTAGCCGACGGTGCGGCAGGGGCAGCAGTCATCTACCTATATATTGGATACTCACAGCTGCCGCAGTGAGATGCGGCTATCCTGCGGATTGAACCACGCCGCTGCTGCTGCTCCTGTGGCCAGATGAATGAAAGAGGAGGATGGTGTCGTTTTACTTTCGATCATTAGAATTATCGAAGCGTGAAGAGGAGCAGATGTAATTGTTCGATTTTACGGATTTTCGTGCAGCTTGTAAGGTTTTTCATGGTGATTGAAGATATGAAATTACTTATTTTTTAGCTTGGCAATTACATTTATTTTTCCGATAAAAATATAGTAACTAAATCAAACTATTTTAAAAATATGTCATTTACTAATTTGAAGAAATTCTAAACCAAGAAATATTTTACGAGAGTGTAAAGATGTTTATTTGACAAAACACATAGTGAGTAAGCAATAAAGACAATAGTAGTACCTCCCAGACAAGCCCAGCTGTTGGCGATGAGGGCGAGAACGAGTGTTGCGTCACGACTCGTTAATTGTTCAGATTTGTCATTGCGTGAAAAGCCAGCGGTTTTTGGGAATAGCCGGACAAGGGGAGCTCGACGTGTTAGATGACTCGTGAATAGGTCGACGTAAACGAGGGACCCTGAAAGAGACATTATGTTCACAGCTTCACTAGCGGAGGGAAGCAATCCCGAATTTGATATTGCAAAAAAACCGTAGCCAGAGAAATTCAGCTGTCCGGATTCCCATTCGGTAACGGCGATAAGCGTTTAAAAGATGAAAAGCCGAAATCGCTGCGGGATGAATGGAGAGTGTAACCGTGAAATTTTGATTGATTCTGCCGAAAGTTATAATTACAGTTTAATTGGACTTGGAGTTTTGTTATTGTATATTTGAGTCGAGGGATTAGATGAATGAGAATAAGCAAAGGATAAGAAAGGCAATTATTCGACTTGGTATTATGCAAATTAAGATTATGGAATTTAAGTCAAAGTGTATAGCGGGGAGGGTATATGCAAGAAACAATGTGACGAAAGGAAAACGGAATTAGAGAAATTGAATTATAAAATAGATGAAGCAAAGGAGTTTATTATCACGTAGTAAAACACGAGTGGGGAGGGATATGGAAGTGCATATCGTAAATTATAATAATAATTGTTTATAAAATGAAAATTTCATGTAGATATGCGCGAAGTATATGAAGCTTTGGGCGCTCGCACGCGAGTCCAAATGCTCAAACACGGGTTTATTACGTGCGTTAAAATGAATCATAAATGAGAATTAATTACCCCTCGGTACAACCGAGTTACATACTTTGGTCATACTGTGAAATTTCATTTAGAGTAACATCGCAAAATTAGACAGAGTGGAAGCGAGAGAGAGAGAGAGAGAGCGGCGGCAGGAGAGGGAGAGAGAAGGGAGAGAAATTTTAATTAATTCTGAGAGCTTATTAGCGAACTCGAAAGGGATTGAAAATCTCATAAAGTAATTTCTAACCACCCCAGTGGCAGGGGGGAACAAGGGGTGAAACCCAAAGCCGGAAGGGACTCGGTGAACATTTGCCGGATGATGAGAGCGAGCGAGAGGGAGCGAGGCGAGGCAGCATCTTGTGTATTAAAACGACGGAAAGAAGAGCTGAAAACGCTGGGAAATGCTTGTATGTGGCCACTGCTACTTAAAGTTTGCCCACTAAATGTAAACTATTCATCTCATTAATCAAACATTCAATTAAACGTTATATAATTGAAATCTCAAATTCCTAGTTTACTCCAACGTGGTAGCGCACACATTTCAAAGCGAAACGAATTCGTTACGATCACGCGCAATACATCACCCATCCCACCTCCTCTCATAAAAAGCAGCCACCCCTACGATTTGCCACTCGATGGCAGATCGATTCGCCGAAGCGTTATACCTTCCATCGAACACCCAGGCTAACGAGACTCGGTAAACACGTCCGCGTCCATCTCGCCTCGTACCTACATACTCGCAGAAGAAAAAAGACGCGACGACGAGGCAGAGAAGAGCGCGAGGCGCAAGCACGTCGATTAATGAGCGTCACATTCGTCAAAACGTGCCCAGCTCCCTCGGCTATCTATCTCCCCACGGCCGCAGCTCCTGCACACACACATATACGCGCTGGTGTAGGTGAGGCGTGTACGTGTAACGAGCTAATTAACTTAATTTATCGGCGTTTGACGGTGATCCAATCGGAGATGTACGGCGCGTTAATTGTGTGTCCCATTAGCCGGCGATACGATCGTCGTCCAGCGCGGCGGCGCGAGAGCTCGCGCAGCCGAGCTCTATTGCGATCCATTATCGCCGCGTTTCATCGTCGATTTCTATATGTGCAGCTCCCTCCCTGCCTCTCTCTCTCTCTCTCTCACTGTGCATACAAGGTATGCGCTCGAGGGATGGGCAAGCGTGGAGAGAGAGAGAGAGAGTAGGGAGTGTGCTATAGAGTGGGCTTGGCTTGTGGAGAGGAGCGCGAGAATATTTAGCTCTCTTTCTCGGCGAGCGGTGAGGATTTATCGGTTTGTGAATGAAAAAGACGGGAATCGTTATCGTTGATACTTCCGGGTGCCTGCGACGTGAGTAACGCACCGTGAGATAATCGATATGTGTGCATATACGCGTGCGAGCTCGGCTATGTGTGAGAAAGCGCGTATATATGGCGTTTAATTAATGGAAAGAAATCAAGAGTAATGTACTTTACTATCGCGCCTTGTTTTCATCTTTCTCTTCTGCGTCATCGCGCGCTCACCGAGCGATTCCGAACAAATTAATTCCTCGCTTACACTTATCATCGTTAGCGCGCGCGCGCGCTGGAGAGGGGGGAGAGAAATTCAAAGTCATCCTATTAAATCCTTTATATAATTGCAAAATAAAGAATTAAAAGTTCGAGGCTCGCGATAAAGGCTAACCTCGTTAGCGGGCTAGATTGACGGACAAATGGATTAATTAATATATATAGCGCGCTCGCGAGTGAATTGAATGCGAACGCAATCTAACTGATAGCGAGCGACGTCAAGATTCGTCAAAATCCCCCCTCTCTCTCGTTCTCCATCTCATTTCGATACACAAGCTGCGCGATAAATCTCTAATCTCGCGTTACAGGCAAAAGCGATAGGAGGAGAGAGTATATAGAGAACGCTGCAGATAATTGTTTCGCCAGTCTTTACGAGAGCCATAGCAGCACTCGAAATGAGACAGAGAAACATAAAAGCCGCCCCCCACCCCCCGGAGGGCCCATAAAAACGCATACGTTTTCATTTTTCATTGAATAATTTATCGCCGGGCAATATATCAATTCGCCCAAGCAGATTTCAAAATGACGAGCGCACGCAACGCCGGCAGAGCGCCGGCAACGCATCTATAAATATCGAGAAGTCTATAAAAACGATTGGATTGCAAGCGCGTACCGGGAGAGCAGTGAAAAGCGCCTCGCTCATTTTTTCTCGCGCGCGCCGGCAAGTATGGATGAGACAGAGAAGCGCGATGCGAATGTTATATACACCTTCGTGCGTGTGCACGCATACACACGCAGGGTCGAGCTATGGGGAGGAGGAAAATCCCCTCCCCCCTCTCTGTACGGTAGAGAAGCTGATGCAAATTTTCATGGTCTTCGGAATAGGCATTTTTATCGCAGCTATCACGGCGATTTCATCTGCTTCGCATTTCCAGGCCATAGGCAATGCCGGAGAGAGCGCGAGCTATCCGCGCCCGCGCGCGTATGCGCGTAAATATGTTTCCTCGGCTAAATTGTATCTTTGTTTGCTGCCTCGGTATGCGGGGATCGCTATTGTTTGTAAGCGGGCCGATAAAATCTTTCTGCATTATCGATTGCATAAGTTTCATTGAAAAATTCCAAAGCACCTGTACCCGCCAAACGAACCGCCCTAATTACCATACCGCAACAAAGTAAATACACTGTATTAAAGTCAAAACACTCCAATCATCGGGGAGACAGACGAAAATTGAATAACATTATCGGAAATAAAAACAGCCGAAAGCCGGGCTGAGCCTTTGGTCCGAGAGAGAGAGCGAGCGCAAAGTGCGCTGGAGAGGGGTAAAAATACGTAGCTGTAGGAAGGGTCGTGTCCGATGGTTTATTTATACAGGCGTGGTCCTGGCTCTCTCCTCGCTCCGCGCTGGAACGCGCTAAGAGAAACAAACGCGGCCCGACCACAAGAGAGATGAGATCGAGTGTATACCGGTCCCCGACGAGCCTCGGTGAAAGAGAGGCTGAGCGAGAGAGAGAGAGTCGCTGGCAACATCGCGACCGATGCACAAAAGGGGGGAAAGAGCCGGCAATAAAATTCCTTTCCGGGAACTAATCGCTTTACTGCTTTCCCGGCGTGTTTTCTTCGCCGAATCCCAGCGAGCTGCGCCGCGGCAGACCAAACAGCGCACCTGTTTAAAGCTCCCGGGTCCCGATCGGCACCGCAGCGCGGCTCCAAATCTACCCCTCCCACTTGGCTCGCTCCGGACGGAGGGGGAGAGAAAAAAGAGAGAGAGACTGGCTTGAACGTGACCAGAGACAATGATGGGATTAGCCATTGTGCATCGCGCGGGGGCTAATGCACTCGAGATTTCTGATCTTCGCTCTGCTCTCTAAGTGCCCGCGGAGAGCCGTTTTTTTATACACGCCCGCAGAGAGCCCGATGGGCCCTGTGATTGACAAAGTATCAGCGCGCCGAAACGTGTCGATGAACCCTCCGGCCTTTCACATTCGTTTATCTCTATTCGAATTCAAGTGCGGAATTCGTATCTACTAAATGGACGGGCTAATAGTGTACATTAGTATTCATAGGAAAATTGATAGTCCTACTATCCTCATCATTCGAGTTACACGAAAATATTAAGATAATTAACCCGAGCTGAAACTTAAACATTTCCTCCGTGGGTCAACACACAGATCCGAGAAAATGTAGAGCAGAAGCATCGCGCGGGGGCACTGCAGAATATAAAGTAATGGAGCCGCGCTTGGCTCTCGCGCAACAATGTGTGTACAAAGTGCTCGGCCGTGTGCGCGCGCTCTAGCTGGCTGCGGCTGCTGCTGCAAGCGCGCGAGCGGGGGTATTTAAATTCGGAGAGACACCCGCAATTTCGTGATTGCTTTTGATAGTACACGCCACTTTGTACGTACCTGTCTGCAGTGGGTATTAGGAGATTGTAGCTCCCCCCCTCCCAGCGCCGACGAGGCTCGTGGACAGGTCCAACGACTCATTACTGTAATGACACGTGTGCATCAATTCGCATTAATATTCTAATGGACGCGAGCGCAAGAGTTACGAGAATACGCTGAGTAGATGTGTGGGCAGAGCGCGCAGCCAGCGAACGAGCGAGCGAGAGAGAGAGAAAGGTAGACAGACCGGAGATAAATGGAGATTGCAATGGAGATGGTTTCGCGCTCTATCTCTCTTCCTCTTCTCTCTCTCTCTCCCGCTCGTATAGCCTGGCACTCTCTCGCTCGCTCTCGTCACGAAGCGTCTCTTCTCTTTCTCCCTCGGCTCTTTAGAGACCGGCGATTATTAATTAATAAGCGACACACAATGGCGTATAATAATATATTTGACTGTTGGTTCATGCATTTCAAATTTTCTCTCCGCGCGCGCGCGGCTGTATGTACGTAATCACGCCGAACGCGAACACGCATAATGCCTAACGTACTTATACATATACAAATTTAAATAATTTCCAAATTAAATAACTTCAAAAACGTTATACCGGCGGGCTCGGCTATTTATTACTAAATTTACTCCGCATAATTAAACGCAAAACTTGAGCAATTAACGCGCGGGGCGCGATACGCATCGATCCGAGGCAATCTACGCTCAGCGCCTCGCGCGGAATGCTCGAAAAGCAATAAAAAGCCCTCGGTAAATAAGAGGCAGAGGCGGCGCTTTAGCCCCGGCGCGTAAAATGAAATTTTTTTGTTAAGCAGCAAAGTGAATTCGTGTATTTTAATCCAGAGAGCGCGAGAGCGACCTTAATACGCGCGCCAGTCCGAGGTCGAAGGTATACCAGATTACATCGGCTCGGTGCACTTGTTGCTCTCGCTCGCGCGCGCCGTTTCCATTATCTTTTTTCCCTTTCCCGCGCTCGCCGCCTGCGCCGAAAGCGAGAGCGCGCCAGATATATAGAAGGAGCGCGCGAATATCGCTTTTTACCTGCGCGCGCGACGCTTTTAACGCTTGTGTTTTTTTTTCACGCTCTCCGGCTGCTTCTTGCATACGCTCCCGTTCCCTCCGGCCGCGTTAATAATCACTCCGGCGCAAAACCGACTCGAATAAATCCTGCCCTCGATCAGCCGGCTATTTCGTAACGCGCAATTACCGATCAATGAAAAGTATCGCTTTGCTAACAAGCGCGCGTGTGTGTGTGTGTATGCGCTCCGAAGATGTTTATGGGGCGAGCGCGCGAATCCGTAAATATACACGTATCCGCGATTGCAGCTGCGTCTATTGAGATTGGCGATCGGGCCCAGGGACGCGCACGTGTGCAATAATACTATCTAAATTGGCTGGAAATCCATATAGCGGCGGTTTTATCAATCTCCGCTGCGCGCTCGCTTTCAAAGCAAGCTGGGTTAGCAAGAAAGATCGCGCGAGTAGCCCGGTAGAGGGAGGGGGATAGCAATGAATCACGGAGCGTTGCGTAATGTGTACCAGTACGCGCGTGGCTTAGTTGTATCCTCGTCGTTCTGCATAAAAACAATCGTTTCGCGATACACACTCGCCGATTCATTAGTCATAAAGGCCTATTCTCGGCCTCTCTAGGCTCGTTTACGCGCCACGGCCTCGTTATACGAGTTCCTCGTGGAATCGCGATAAGGCTGCCAGCCTCAAAACCGTATCTTCTGTGTATACAAGCAAAGTACAGCTTTTTTACTCGCAGCCCTCGTAGGAACGACACAAGTTCACCGTATCATCACCTAGTGAATTCGGAACTTTCAGCTCTCGAGCCAGCTACGAAACGAGTGCATATCACTCCCGCAGTGTGGAGCAGAGAGGGAACGAACGTCTGCGGTCACGGGACATTTTGAATGATGATGACCTTCGGAACGGAATGCTGGGCTCGCGGGGTTAACGAGGAACAGCGCGCGCGCGCTCCGACGCATCGCGTTAACGCAACGGGAATCTCGTTGGAACGTTAACAAAGTTAGCCGCGCGCGCGCGCGCGCAAAACGCACGTCATCGCGCGTAACGACCGATTACGCTGCGCGCGCGCGCGCGCTGAGCGAGCCAAAGGGATAGGATAGAGAGGGAAGAGAGCAAGCCCGATGGTGGTAGCACACTCGGTGACGCTGCACACTGTTCCGGCCAACCGCGCCGGATCGTTATTAAATTATACGCAAACCGAATAATCATTACGTTCTGCTAACGAGGCGCGAGCGTTTTAACGCTCCAGACGTATACGCCGCTGCCCTACGAGTGCGTTTATACGCTCGATTGCCGCCTGCTGGATCGCGAGGTGGAAAAAGAATGATTGCGGTGCTGCTGTATACGGGGTTTTTTTATCACTCAGGTGATATCGAGCTTCGTGAGAGATGCCGAAATATTGTTTCTCGGGATGTATGCGGGGATTTGGTGGGATCTTCCGGGCGGGTCTGTAGATTAATTAGCCAGCGAATTTAAGTGCTCGACTCTTTTGGGATGAATTACATATTTGAGGCGGCTGAACGGGGCTGCTAATTGTAAGCGAAGAGATGATTGCGCGAACGTTTTATTTACGTCATCGTTTTAGTATGGACGTGTAATACTTTTTATTGCAGTTCATCTACTTTTCTTGAATGCATTTAAGGTTTTTCGACGCAAGGTTATGATACAAAAAAGAACCTTTAAACTCTTAATTTGACAGTTTGAACTTTAATTCCACAGCATCAACAAGCAACCGAGCAGAAATTCTAATTTGAAAAAAAAAATGAAGAGGCAGAGAGCGGATGTTATCTCAAGCCTTTCTTATTTTCTCGCCTGAAATTATAAAAAGCCCTCGAATTTTCGAGAGTCATTGTGCAAACAGAAACGACGCATTCCACGCAGCCCGCGGGACGCCTAAGAAAACATCGAACTCTCAATCTCGACGTCCGGCCGAGAGGTGAATCCCTCGCGAGCGCTTACACATCCCCCCCCCCTTCTCTCAACCTCCTCGTCCTCTTTACAACAAGCCTCAGCTATGTGTGCGCTTATATACCAGAAACGAATTTCCCATCGATGAAGTTTTACGGGATTTTTATTTCTCGAGATGTGCCTTGTACTGGCAGCGTATAATGCCACGAGCCGAATCAATTATACGAATAACTTTCACCGCGTGGGCGAGCACTGGAACCCGGCATGTCCGGCTTTCCCACACAAGCGCGTACACGTATACCGAGATGGATGCGTATGTGTACGCGTGTGTTCAGCGCGTTGGGAAGCTTGACACGCTGCCCGCACGCTAGCAGTCATTCTTGAATTGAAAGATACGTGTGGGATAAACGTCGATAGGTTAATGACTTTTCGAGCTTAAGTACGGTTGGGAGCGTCTTTTGGGATTTTTTTTTTTATTCTTCCTCTCGGCTTTTCGAGAAATGCCTAATTAATGTTCTTTCTATATTTAATTAGCGTACGGTAATGTTATCTCGTTCGTATATAAAGCTAGCCTTAATTTTCGATCTTTGTGCGTTGAGAAAATTAGCATCTTACTCACAAATTTACGAGCTGATTATATTCGCAAGACACACGCGGGGAGAAACTGCACGCAGCGCTCGGCGTGTATACCCACCTGAAACAAACAAACAAAATTCCTCAATTATATAAAAGTAATATTTTAAGTGTACAAGCCGCGTGTTAATTTAAATTTATTCAAGGAACGATAAACATTTTAATTGGCTAGGGCGCTCGCGCCCATAGAAATCTTATAATCTCGCATATAAGCGCGCGAATCTAATAAAATGAAAATACTTGTCAAATTAAAGAAAATTAACGATTCGCTCATCGCTCGACGAGGAGAGACTGCCTCTCCACACACGCATACAGAGTACCAGCCGCTTAAAGCCATTAAAAGCCTTGAGCGCTCGGGGTGTATGCAAGAAAATCTCGGCGCGCGTGTTTACCCAACCGTCGCGCCGAGCCGATGAATAAGCGCCGATAAAATACCTCGCCGCGAGAGTCAATACTCAAAAATACCTCGAAAATTTTAAACAGCTTAGTCCACGCGTCTGTGCAATCTTACAACGGCTCCGTCCGAGCTGGCGAACGAGAGGAGCCTGAGTGCGCGCGATTACAAGTTGCGGGCTTATCTTGATCGGAGATATTGGCTGGCTGCGCGATCGGTTCTGTGTGTATATACATACGATATATCGCTGGCTTTGGTATTCGCGGCTGGCATTCTTCTTTCTTTCTGCGGGGATAGGATGCTGGCTTGCCGGAGGTATATGTGGCTTCGCGGCTGGGATCACGTAAAGCATCTTCCGCATGGAAAGTGTTTCATCGGGCGCTGTGTATTGTGGATGGAGCGGTGTTAATGGAAAATTGCGTAATAAAAGCGAATGCGCAGAGAAAATTCTTTCGATTGAATAAGTATGGTTTTGTGTGAATTTGTGAGGCGTCGATGTAATTATGTTTGCAAGTGATATTGATTTGGTGATGGAGGATAATGGCATGTTTGCGTTTTTATTTATAATTCTAGCATTAAAATAATTTGAAAAATTATATATGTATTAAATATTAATTTATTCATATACTCTGGATGGAAAATCTTAATCACAATTTGATCATAATGGATATCATCATCATGATTAAGAAAAATAATACTTATCGAAGTTGAACATGAATATCAAAGTATGGGACAGAATAAATATATGATGGTTATAGAATTCAAGACTAATTTTTCATGTTATGATAGCATAAAAACCAGTAGTTACTATAATTTATCTATACACATAGTCAAACATAAGTATAAAGGTACAAATATAAGATAGCGCCGCAGAAGCTTTATCAAGTTCATTAGCTTTATTAAGTTCATTAACACCATCGAATGTTTGTTCCCTTTATTACATTACGTCAATTGTTAAATCGGCCCGGATAAGCCAATTTCCCAGATTACTTATCATCTCTCAACTGATCGTTCGCTTCTCAAACAACGAAATCCGTGTACTTTCTATTATTCGTAAAAAACAACCATCAACATCACACTTTTGGAAAAAAAAAATCCTAATTAGTAACATAAATCTTCCAAGGCATTGCGTCATAGCTATTAGCATTCCCCGCCATCCGCGAAATAAACCAATCTTCCCCGCATTATTATTCTCAGAAATGTATAAAAGCCCGTCTATCTGAGTCGAAAATCGATTACCAGCTACGAGGGAGCTCGGGCATGCATCTCACAGCTTTTCGGCCGCAGAAGAGAGAGAGCAAAAGAGAGAGAGAGAGAAAGAGCGAGTGGCTGCTGCGTATATAGCGGTCGCAGGCCCAGGTGGGTCGTAAAACGCTGTCCCAAGGACCCAAGCCCGATGAGAGAGCGGGCTTACCAACACACAACACCTGCACGTTGCCGCATTTAAATGGTTTTACTGCCGGGGAGCGAGAGAGCCCGCGACGGCGACGAGGAGGACTGCGTGGCGCGCGCGGCTTCCTTTTCGGGGCTTTCCCCCCCTCCTGTCCCTCGTAAATAACGATTTCTGGCACTTTTCCACGAATTACCCGATAACTTTATATGAGTATATATATATGGATCTTTGGGTTTGCCCGCTCGCGGGAGCTCCCCCGTTGACCTTGACCGAAATATTCACGCGGTCCGCAGAAATAAAACTCTATGTGCATACCTGGTGTGTGTGTATAGGAGAAGGCGTCGATCGGCAGGCCCCGGCGGCAAGTTCCGAGAGCTTGTGGGCACACGCGCGATCCGATCTTGATACAGCTTGAGCGGCTCGCGTGTGTTGTATATAATTCGTTCTTGTCGATCGATAATTGCACGAGAAGGCAAAACTGAAGGAGGTCTCCTCGAAAGCTAACACGCGCTTTAAGGAGATCTCCTCGAAAACGTCTAATTCGTAATGAAGGAGGTCTCCTCGAGAATTGAAGCTCCGATCTGCCGTATCATATCTCGCTGCTGATATGGCTATACGTGCGCCCGGGCCTTCGCGCTATCTCTCGCTAATTATCGCAGCGCCGATTTTAACGAGCCGCGGGGCAATAAAATCGACGCCGCAGATAACTCGCACCTGGTTAAGCCCAAGCCCCGAGATATCAGATCGGCAGTGCGCGCACTTGTGTGTATATACCACGTATACTTCTATACGTACTTTTTCCGTCTCTTTCTCTCTCTCTCTCTCTCTACTCTCTCTCTTTTTTACGCTTTCGCAGAGGAGAAAAAGAGAGAGAGAAGGAGCAAGCCCAGGCCGGCCACGGGATCGGATTACGAAACGAAAGGAAAGAAACGTGGACGCTACAAGCTTCGTCTTTCTCTCGCGGTTGACGCACGCGCGGGAAAGAAATGAAACTGATTTCTCTGCCGCGCGCGCGCGCGCGAGGAATGGGACTTCCACTCGGCTGCTCTTGAATAGTCCGTTAACGCTGAGGCCGAGAGAGATGGGGTGGCGGGTATATAGTCCCTCGGCGGGCCTCATAGAAAAATTAACAAAGCATTCTCGTTCGGCGCTCGCTTTTTTCCTCCCTTTCTGCCTCTCCTTATTCTTCTCTTTCTCTCTTTCCTCCTAATAATTCCTTTTTTTTAGCCGGCCGCCTTCGAACGAAGTTTTAAGTCGCGCGCTCGCACGAAACACTACCGTCGAAGCGCCAAAGAGCTTTGAATAGCTGCTAATTAATCGAAATCCATCATTTATTTTAGCCCCGGCCTTTTTCCCCCCTTTCATTTGCCGCTTATTCTTCTCCCGTCATCGCCGATGATAATCCTGTAAAACGCCCGCTTTTTCGAGTAATTGATAGAGCCGCGCGTTCGAATCTACGGCGTATTCAGCCAGGCTCTAAGGTGAATGGTTCGACGAGCTCGTTCGCGTTGGCTGGATAAAAAGGATCCTTTTCCAGATAACTCGGCACAATGAATTACCGGCGGAGCCGTATGAATTTTCAGGCGCGTGTCGCCGATAGCAGAAGAAAACACTCGTCGCAGTTTCGTTGCACAATGGGATAATAGAGGCTTCGATTCAATAACGTCGGATGATCCATTGGAATCTAGATCGAGCCGAACCTTCAGCCGTCCAGTCATCAATATTTATTTCGCCATCGAACGATCGGCCGAGCGGCGGGCACCCGGCTCGCAAACAAACGTTTGCGCAAAGCTCGCTCGCTGAAAGAGCGTTTTGCTCTCTCCCTCTAGCAAAAAGGATAAAGCGCTGCTCGCGCGACGGGAAAGCCGAGCGACTCGGCGGAACGGGAGAGAAAAAAAGGAAGACGCGGCAATAGAGCGAGGGCAAAGTGTAACGGAGGGGGGCAAAAGAGCTCGAGGAGAGAGAGAGAGAGAGAGAGAGAAACATCGGGGGTTAAGACGTTGTTCCGCCAACAGGTGGCAGCATCCTCTCGCTCTCCGAGGAGTTTCCTTAGCTCTATCTCTTTCTCGGCCCCGCGGGCCGCCTGTGTGACAGGCAGCCGCGGCGATAACCCGCGGCGACACCCGATAAAACCGGCGGAGGTTGGGGGCGTGCGGCTCTCTCTCTCTCTTTCTCCTGGCGCAGCGCCGACGACGGAGAATAAGTGGCCCGGCTTGCCGAGCTCTGCTCTCTCCGCCGGAGAAGAAAACATCGGAGGGATTATCGGCTCGAGAAACAACCCTTCTCTTTCTTTCTCTTTCTTTCTCTCTCTCTAACGAAGCTACTCGACTGCGCTGTATATATATATAGGCGCTGGCCGGCGAACAACAATCGCGACGACGGATAAACACGAACGGGAGCTGAGATTTGTGGGAATGAAGACGCTTCGATAGAATGCATTCAGCTGTTGTGGAATGCGTTCGTGCAAACGCGTCGGGGGGTTGTATGATCGGTTTGTCGTCGTTAAAGGATTGTGTAATTGTCAGATTGCTTATCTCGTCGTTTGGCGATTTGGATAATTGAAAAGGAGCGATAACGTTGCAGGTACGGTTATTCCGATATTAATAAGAGATTGCATTCAACGGACAATACTTCAGTCTAATTATTTCAACTTTCTATTTTCCTCCTGGCCGTTAACGTTTACGTCACGGTGAATACACGAACCTCAACTTCCTCTAAGATAAGGAAAAGCCATTTCCTATCGGCCGAAAGAGCTCGGAGCATAAATAATCCGGCCTGATTCATTTTTCGCAGCGTTACAAAAATAAATAATCACGCGCGTGATTCATTTTCACTCTGTTAGAAAGAAGAAGCAAAAAAAGCGAGAAGCTCAAGTGTTTTTCTCGTTTTGAATGCCCGCGCCGATCGAGTTTGATGTATTTCGATTGGAGAGAGCTCAACTGGAAAAATTAATAAAGATCGAACGTTTCGATAAACGTTACGCGACTGTACACGTGAATCGAGAGAGAGAGAGAGAGAGAGCGAGGGGCTCGGGAGAAGAGGGATAGAAAAAGAGAGGGAGAGTGAACAGTGCGCTTGATAAGTGCTCGGGCATTCATCGTTCCTACCGTGCGCGCGTGTATATACAGAGTGAAAAGCGGTCAGAGAACCAATAAATCTCGACGGGGCGTCGTTTAAGGCATAGCGGGCAGGACTAAACAAACAATAAATTCCTGCAGCTGAAAACGGACGTTGCGCCTCTCTTTTCGAGTGCTGCAGCGGGACACAAAGCTCGCTGCCTTCTGCACTCCTCCGCACAAAAGAGCGCCTCGCTCTCTCTCTCCTTGACTTTGGCAAAAGTGCCTGTATCATCGCTGTTCTCTTCTCTCCACCACAACTCAGCCCCTCGCGAGCTGTAAAAATCGCGAAATTGGCTTCCTGCGTATTAATTCAGGGTACTAATTAGCCCTCGCACGAGGGTAATTATATATGCGCGTATACACAGACTGAATGGTGCAGGCCCGTGGTCTTTACTTTCGAGCGGGCTCATCGATTCTCGACGACTGTATACATATAGTTAGGGAGACGTGTATATAGAGTAGCATATATAAGGCCGCGAGCGGCTTTGATTAATACATTATCTATTGAAGCGAATCAACATTACGGAATGGAACGGTTATATTGCGAGCGATCGCGGCCGAGGCGCCGGCAGGGGGAGGCTAAAGGGGAGAAGGAAAGACAAATACCCGCGCAGCCAGCGGAGGTCCCATTAATAAGCACAATTAGACGGGAATTGAATGCCGGGAGAAACGCCGCGATTATTACCCGTAGGACCATAGAAAGCCGAAGCTCCCTCCCTCTCGCGCTTGCGGCTCTCTCTCTCTCTCTATCTTGCTCCGCTCGGCGACACGGCTGATATTAAACACGAGCGCACCACGTGCGCGCTCCATCCACTCTCTCCTTTCCCTTTCTCATCCGCGCCAATATCTGGCTTGCTCATTTTCATAATACGATTTGTTGATAAAATTTATTTCGACGCGCTCCTGATGGAAGCTTTCGACAATTGCATCTAATTAAAACGAAATTATTAGAGCATCTATTTATGACTATACAAACAAAGAGCGGGCCCGCGGCTTTGATTAATATATTCTAATTAGACCACACTTGAGCCGCCCGGCGCGCTCCTCTATTAATCAAGCTCGCCGGCTAACCGGCCTCCCATCAGATCGGAATCATCGATATCATCACTCCCGGCCAGAGATTAACATTCCTTCGTACAAAAAATCCCACGCGGAAGACTAGCCCGTTGTGTATGACATTCCTGAGCTCGCGCAGGGCCAATTCTTGATTGGAATCGCGACGAATTCCTCGGCGAAGAGCCGCGCTCCAATGTATCTCTCTCTCCTCTCCGAGAGGCGAGATGTATTCGCACGCGCGCTCCGAGATATATAGAGAGGCGCGCGCGACCGAACGGAGACGAGGCTCTATATACACGGGGGTAACTGCGCCTGATTTACCGTCCCCAGCGGCTTAATGGAGGCTGTTTACTGCTAATTAAAACCAAGCCCCATTTATACGCGCAGAATGGATTCACGCCGCCTTATACGCAGGGCCGCGATTGCCGAGCGTGCGCGCGTCGCGAAGCCGGGGCTCGTCAAGTTCTGGGTATAAATTTTGCAGTCCGCCGATGTTGATGTAGAGCGGGATCCTCTCCGTGTATTTCGTGCGGCTGTTAATTGGAAAAAATTTGCCGACGACGACGGCCGGTAACGAGGTTTTGCCGAAAAAGCTCGGCTAATTAGGTGCCTTTTTTCGACTTTTTTTCCCTGTCCGTTCGTGTCTTTTTTTTGCGAGTTATAAGTGTACGTTATATTAATAATTAGGGTGGCAAAAAAATCTGGCGTCTCGAAACGAGCAAAAAGCAAGGATCGCTTAGCAATATCTATTTTAATGAATATCTAGCTTTTTTCGAACGCAGCCAGTTACAGAGAGAAAATATTCACTTCGGAAATAATAACTTTAATCACATAATAAGCGACTTTTTAAGCGAATGAGAAATGTGCCTTCGGTAATAAGAGCCGCGCGAAAATAAAAACTTAATTTGAAATTCCTCGACCACGCAACGGCGACTCTTGGGCAACGGCAGAATTTTCTCCAGCGCTTAAATACTTAAACAGTATTTACAAACGACGAGCGTAGCTCACGTTCGTTATTTACAGTACAAAATTTTAATAGAGGTTTAAAGATCAACGGGCCACAAGCGCAGTCCGTTAATCATTGCGCAAATTGATTTTCCAATAATGAGACGCGCGCGTACACAGACGCACACACAGCCTCTTCGAAGAGAGCGTGTATATATGTATACACTAGCTATATACGGCGCTTGCGAGAGGTTCTTTTTTCCATTTGCCTATTGGCAGAAAGGCGGCGAAAAGAAATTCGCAGCGGCGCGACGGGCGCTCGTAAACGTCATTTTCTCGAAACGCCGTTTCTAAAATGACTCGCCGCGGGAATTTACGTCCCCTGCATCCTTTATCTTTCGCCGGAGAGCCGTGTCATTATTATTGCAATCACTATGATTATCGTCTTTACTATCGGCTTGCGCGCGTGTATATATACAGAGAGCGCAGGGGCCGAAAGAGAAGCGGAGGCAGTTTCGCGAAAGACGGACTATATACGCGACGAGGACTCGCGGTAAATTGGCAGGTTCGCTTCTTCTTCTTCTTCGGCTTATATATACTCATTTGCCTCGGAGCGAAATTAGAATTGTAACGCGGAGAGAGCAGCGGAGAGTGCAGGTAGTTTCCCAAAGTCTACTCTCGCTACTCTAGTGCGGCATCGTCGTCGTTGAGGCGCTCTCTCGCGCAACCGAGAAAGAGAAAGAGAGAGAGAGAGGATCGATACGAAGAGGGAGAAAGAGAGAGAGAGTAGTGCATTGGCATTGAGGGGGGAAGGGTGGTTCGCGGGGAAACGAAATCAGCTAATTTTAGAGAGGGAGGAAGGAGAGTGGAAGACGAATCTAATGCATCAGCACGTATTGTGCGCGAGGTAAAATATATACGGACGTAAAAAAGGCGTATATATACGATTCGCACGCATCGCGAGCGAGCGAGCGAGCGCGCTCCCGGAGAGAGCTCGAGCATTCGCCGAAGAAGCACTGGAAATGGAGCTTTTATACGAAAGCACTCCATATCACTTTATTTAAGATTTACCCTCTCGCTCGGCCCTTTCAACCCCCAACAAGACTCGTCCATTTCGCTGCTTCGTTCTTCCACCTCCTTCCACCCCGCGTCGCCTTTCTCTCTTTCTCTCCCTCTCTCTCTCACTTTCTATCTCTCTCTCTCTCTCTCTCTCTTTCGCTAGCTCGCTCCTGCCGCCGCTGCTTTCTCTCTTCTCTCTTTCTCCAAGGCGCGCCACTCGAGTCGCTCGCCTATTCTTAAGCTCGATCCTCACTACTTGAGCAAGCCGCCGCCACTGCCGCCTCCTCCTCCTCCTCCTTCTTCCTTCGCCTTCTCTTTCCTCTCTTTTCTCTCTTACACTCACTTACTCGAACAGTGTCTCTCTCCTCTCTCTCGCCTCTCTCTTTCTCTGTCTTTCTCCTCGTCTTCCCTTTCGCTTGCCATCCATTCTACGGCCGTTTATTTATTTCTCGTGTATATATATATATATATATAAAATCCCTACGTGGGATAGTAGATTCAAAATCGACGCGTGCGTCGTCTTTCTTGGATACTTTGCGACTACTTCTGCTCCACGTACACCACTCACACGCGAGTCAGTCTTATCCTACTTTTACTTTTGCTAATCGTCTGCATGAGGATCTTCTGTGTTGTTAGAGCTGTATACTTTTCCGAGTACTTGAATCTAGCTTGTCTTTCTCTCTTTATCAAGCGAATTTGCCTTTTTTCTTCAATTATACCCAGGTTTATATTAATAGAATAATTAAAATAAAATGCTTGGATAATTTACATTTGTTGATATACTTTAAACCAGTTTTTTCATTATTTATATAAAGTGGAGAATATAAGAAGGAGGAAAGAATAAGTTTACTCTTGATCCAGTTCCCGAGCTTTAAGTACAACTCGTACATTTTACTACTTTGCAGCAAGAGAAAATATAATATCTTAAAGTTATAAGTTATGGCCATGATTATATTCGTATATTTAGTGTCACGAGAAATTAGCTAAGTATTAGATTTCAATTCGCTTCTTCCGGGATCGCTCGAACGTATCTTTAAATATTAAAACGTCAATTTTTAAAAACCGAGAAAATATGGGTTAGACTCTATTTTATACATTAATATTTATTTAAGATTCATTATTAATTTCTTTAAATTTAATTACTCGTATCTTTTTGAGCGACTTATTTAAAACTTATCGTATTAGAATATCTGATTGTTATCAATTAATATTGCAATTCAAATAAATCTTTGAGAAAACAATGTACCAATGCAAATTGTCAGTATTTTTCATCATTATCTTTAATCATCTTTAACGAGGAAATGATCAATCAATGCTAGTTTTAATCAGGTCAAATCAATGATGAGATCATAATCTCAATATTGGCATTATCTCATACAGTAATGAATAGCAGCGAAGAATTCCTCGCGATAACATTTATTTTCTGATTCAAATTCAATAACCAACATTTTATTCCTCCACATAAAACAATAGAGCTTAAACATTTTAAAAATTAGCCAACTCCTCTCTCAATACATCAGCAGGCGGCTCGAATATATCCAGCCGGTCCCCTCGCTCTCGCATCAGGGTCGCAGCATAAACAAACAATGGCTCGATTGTCTCGGCCCGCTGACTTGGGCCATAATTTTGACGGTATTAAGCACATGCATGCACATACACATTCGTACATATATGAAACCGAAGCGACAAAGAGAAAAGGGCTCAGCGCATGTGTGCATATATATATACTCCACCAGCCGATCTCGTCCTTTGGCCTCCCGCAACATATTCGCCGATCTTTTTCTCCATGCCCGTGTGTACCAGTATATATAAGCACGCACACACATCGGTCTCTTTCTCTCTCCCTCTCGCGAATCGGTCCGTCTCTCGGTTGACTTTTGCGAGCACATGCGTATATGTATATATAAGCGTACAGGTATATGTATGTATATACACACACGGAGAGATCCGCCATGTAAACCGGTCGGTCTGGTCCCTCCTGACCTCCTCCCTCCCGCGCTCGGGACACCTGCTCTCTCTCTTTCTCTCTTTCTGGCGCGGGCCCCACTTCTTCTCTCGGGTCCGAAGCCGTGCCATTAAATTTAAACGAATCCCATCGAGTTTATCCAGAATTCACGCCTGCGCTTCTCATTTCCGTGAGAACGTGCGACCGAGGAATTCGATTATAGTGCTCTGCTGCCGCTCTCGGGCCGCGCGCTCTTGCTTTGAAAAATATGAGCGCTGCGCTCGCTCTCCTTCTGCGGCCGATCGGCCTCCGGACGCTTTTTAGCGCCTCGTCCCCCGACGCTCTTATCTACGATAATGACGTATTTTAGCATTTCATGAATGAAAATTGCCCTTTAATTAATTATCCCGAGCTTTTTATCCGACGCGAGCGCCTCCGACTCGTCGCCGGGCTCGAAATTCAATCTATCCTCGGAATCAAATCCTAATTATAGATTCGCGTATGTGTGCAAACGCGTAAATTCCCACCGTCCGTCTCTCGGCGGGCTAGAGGCGGCCGCAAATTTATTTCGCAGCTCGCGCATAATTCACGCTATTCCGCGCGTCGGCCCGGAATAGAAACGCGAGAGGAGCGCGCGGGGGGAGGGGGAGTAGGGGGGCAAGAAAAAAAAGAAGCCAAGCGGCCGAAAGGCGCCACACGGTCCACGCCCAATGAGTCGTAAAAGGCCTCCGCGTGCGCGCGTTTTTTCTCTCCGCGGCTCGCTCTCTCCTACCCGCGGGCTAATTGTTTTATTATTATTTGTTAATAATAATTAATTGCGACGTAAGCGAGCGCGCAGCCGAGCGCGGGGGCGAGGTTCGCGCGTCCGCGGTCGCTCGCTCGCGCGCTAATTGACATTGATTTATGGCTTTAATTAAACGAGGTGTGCTGCCAACGCCGCCGCCGCCGGCCCAGGAGTAGCGCAGTGTCTTATACAGCGGCGCGCGCGCAGCCGGGAGGGGAGGATTTAACAACACCTTTTAAGTCCTCCCTTTGTGTAACGGTCTCTTTTGGGAGCTGGCAAAGGCCTTCCATAAGCAGCAATGCGCCCGAATAAAACATTGTCTCGGGCAAGATAATGTTTCGCGCCACCGTCGCGGAAAATTTTCCCTCGTCACTCGGCTGATGAGGAATATTTCCGAAGAGGTGGCGCAGAGCGACGCCCACTTCGCTCGCATTATGCTAATCCGTCTTCGTTCGTGTTTTTTTTTCTTTTTTTCGAAAAACAGATACCGTCAGCTGGAGAGTCGTCGAAACAGCGGGTCGCCTCGGCGCGTCGTCGAAGCTAATAAATTAGCGGAGCGCGCTGGAGGCTAGATATTCCTCATCGCTTTGCTGTCTGCCGGGACACACGCGAAGATTTAACGTTTATTTCCTCTGTCCCTGCCTGTGTGTGTCGTGCGTGGCGCGCGCAGCCACCCTTTGTTTCGGGGGCTACGTATGCGCGCCTATATCTCCTTAACTCGTAAAGATAACCGTGTCTTGGTTGCCTCCCCCCCCCTCCTCTTCCTTCCTCCCACGGACCCCCCCAGGCTTCCTCGCGAGGAGCGGAGGCTCGCGTGGGTGCGAGCGCTATACTCCGGGGTGAATTCATTAAGTCACTGATTTACCGGCTACTTCCGGTGTAAACGAAATTACGCCCCAGTCCGGGGTATATGCCCCCTTTCCTCTCCCCCCTGCTTTGATTCTTCTGTTCTGCTGCGACACACGACTGTGTGTGTGTTGTTTGACGTTGGGACCTATAGCAGTTCGCCGAAATAGCCGTCCGGTATGAATCAGCTTTCGTTTCCTGCGTTTGCTTTATTTTCATGAGGTTTCTACGATTTTATGTTGATAAGGAATTATTATGAGAGAGTACTAAGAAATAATGATTGGTTGTGTGCTATGTATGATAATTTCTGTAAATAACTATAAAAATACTTAGAGGAATTTTTTTTTAATGATATTACAGGGGTGATCAAATTTACTTTATTACTGAAAGCACTTTTTCTAAAGCTAAATGACACATTCATAATATGCTGTTAAATATTTTGGGGAAATCGAATTTATTTTCCTAATCACAATATATTTACATGAAAAATATTTGCACATACTACAGAGTTCTTAGATAGTTGTGATTTTTTGCCACTTTATATTTTCCATGCGATTATTCCATGCTACTTTCCACCTGGCAACTATATGCAGATATATATTGTACAGAATACTTAAAATAGAACAATATTTTTGCAAATTTTTTAATATGAAATTATGCATAAAATTACAAAGTATGAAAATAAATAAGACACAAATTGTCACTTTCTTAGATTTTCATGGCTTGTACGACTTAAAAATTGATGCTTTTATGGTTAGATATTTGAAACGTATTCTTACAATATCAAAGAATTATGTATTGATATTACTACTTTTTTGAACTAATTAAAATTTATTACTTTTATGCTATCTAACAGTCGGTGTATATTTCAAATTTTTTTCATTTAAAATAGATTGTATTCTAAAGCTTAAAAGGAACAAATCTTGATATTTTAGATTTTAATTGAATCAATTAAACTTGTTTTAATTCAACAAATTTTTAATTTAATGAAACTTTTATTGATATTGCCAAATTTTTTGTGAATGTATAGAGTAAACACAACAATCAAAAGTATTTGAATTTTTCTTATATATACATAAAGAATTAATTAAGTTTTATTAATATACTATGATAGCAGGAAAGGCAATTTTAGAAAGACAATCTGACATCACTTGCAGTTTAAATATTTTTATTTTTGAAAGTAATTGTGAAATCAACACTCAGAGAAATATAGTCTAGATACATGAAGATCTTTGTTTTGAAATTTGGATTTCTACTAAGTCCTGAATCAAAACTAAATCAGTTTGATGCAAATGAATTCCACTTAAAACCAAAATAAATTTTTTTGAGTGAATAAATTAAAAAATTCACAAAAAATTAAGCAATAATGGGGAAGTTTATTATTTAAAGTAATGCTGTGATTTGATGGTACATTTACCTAAAAAGAATGGTTCATTTCTAGCTGCTTGACAAGTTTTAAAGGACACCGTATATCAATATGCTTAATTAAAATAAGTTTTTTATTTTAAGATATATCATTCGTTCCCTTTATTATTTTATCTTTAAATTCTTCTACTACAGATAACACTTGAGCAAATTAAAAAATTTTCATTAGTCATCGACAATAATTTTTTTATTGCGGTAGGTACTGTGTTTTACTAAAAATAAGCAATGAAAGTTATTGTCAAATATCTTTTGTATTTTTCAATTAAGACAAGTATGACAAAACTTTCAGTTTGCTATACTGAACTAAGCCAGGAATACAACCAATCTAAATTTTTGTATTTTAATTGGGGAAAGTTGACAGTGTTATGATTTTATCTGAACCGGATTTTTTCACATTTGAATTCAACATTATATTTTTAATTAATAACAGTTTAAACTATTAGGCAACATTTTTTATATTAAATCGTGAAAAGTGAGGTATAGACTAAAAACAAGGTTGTTTTACTTGGATATATGTAAGCTATTCTTAGGAACTGAAACGTTTTTTCTTATAGTTTGCAACCATTTACTGGATTGCAGATTTCTTAGACTTAGAAGGTATTAAATGTTCAGTAAAGCTGGTTACGTGTATTATTATTGTAATATTGTTACAATAATAACAATATTACTGCAGTATTTTGTACAATATCTCTTTTTATCACAGTCATTAATATTTAAAAATTAAACTATAATGTTCTTTTATTAAAATAATATGAATTATCAATATTTCAAAGTGAATATTAAAAAAAATCTAAGAAAAAATTGTGCATTGATAGATGAAGCACATGATATAAACGAAGTTCGTTCATATCATGTCGTTTAACGAACCCATATTTTTCATTAAATTATGTAATCAGATACTATTAAATAATGTATTCATTTTGATTATACGATTAAATTTTCATAAATAGCAATAATTTCAAACAATCTCCAATTAAAATTCATATTTTTAAGTCAATCAAAGCACTAAATCTTTAATAAATTTAAGTAAGTCAATGGAACTAAATTACAGTCTGCATATGATTACGGTATATTCTAATAAAACGCTTCTTATAGTGTTTCTAAAATTAGATTACCTATAAGATCAAAATAAAAGCAGTTTCCCCACAATTTGGTGCTAGATGACACCTTCAGAAGTTTCATGAAAATTCATAATCCTGAAACCGGAAACTCTCGTTGTTATAGCCGATTATAATTTTTACACTTATTCAGAAAAATTAGCATATAGAATTCATGAAATTATAAGGAGAGAAAATTTTTACGAGAATAAGATTAAGAAACCTGTAATCTGATTTTCATTGTCGATAATGAATCTAATTAACCTAGATGTGTCAAATTATAAATGATCACTATTCATTAGCTTATTATTTTTCTCGTTAGTTGAATCAATGAATTTTGTAATAAACTTGTTTACTTTTTAGTTGAACTGCTTAGCGCAGAGAAGAAACTGCGCAACACAGCTGAGAGAGCAGCTCGTTATAATTTATTCAAAGATTAAG
Organism: Eupelmus urozonus; assembly: GCA_900480035.1. Classification (NCBI taxonomy): domain Eukaryota; kingdom Metazoa; phylum Arthropoda; class Insecta; order Hymenoptera; family Eupelmidae; genus Eupelmus; species Eupelmus urozonus. The sequence goes on along the minus strand of UELX01000158.1, from coordinate 23,728 downwards.
AAACGTTATTAAATGAATAATATATTCAGAATTTTGAGTTTCGACTAATATCTACTTGCTCGGCAGAATAATATTGGTATTCATTTATTCTAAGCGGCTTTGTTTCAGCGCTCGGTTTATTTCTTTGAGCTTGGCTCGGCATTGTTTTCCTGATTGTATGCGCGTCCAGCAAAAGGTGCGCAGTCAAGCATTTAAATACATTTTGTTTTTAGGCTCGAAAGAGTATATACCCTTCAATTACTTCAGCGCTATTAATCATTCGCAAAAACGCGAAAGCCCGGCTCCGAAAGAAAAAGGAGGGAAAAGAAAACGAGCGGAAAAAAGCGAGCCGAAGGAGAGAAAAAAGGTTTGGCTCTCTTGCACCAACAAACGGCAAAATTAAACGCGTATAGTTTAACGCCGTCTTGGTAATTTTCTCTCGAAAGAACGGCGTGCCCCGTTCCCCGTATGGCAACGAGAGAGAAGGAGAGAGAGAGAGAGAAAAAGATGCAGGAGCAGCGAGAGAGAAACGAGGATTCTTTGGCTCTCGACTCCGTTCGTTCGTTCGTTCATAAGAGGCTAACAATCTCGCCGGCAGGCGATAATTGCGAAGCGAGGCAAATCATCCTGCCAAGAGTTCGAGGGGTCGTGACCGAAATTAACACGCTGGTTCTCTCTCTCTCTCTCTCTCTCTCACTCTTTCTTTCCCTTTCTCTCTCCTCTGCACCTTTGCAGCCTCTCCCTTCCCCTACCTTTTTTTTATTCTCGGCCAGCTCGCGTATCTATCGCCCGTACCTCGATTCTTCGCCTTCTCCTTCTCTTTCCTTTTCCTTTTTTCTCTCTCTCTCTCTCTACTTCGCTCTTCATTCCATCTCTCTTTCTCTCTGCTCAATCGTCTTTATATTCTCGCCAGCTGCCCTTTCGTTTCGACGCACGCAGAAATAGTTTTAAAGGCAAATACAATGCCGGTGTCGCCGACTCGCGAGCCATGTGCACAATGTACACGCATATCGCATAATGCCAGAATGTTTTCTTCGACGATCTTTGACCTTTTCGCGTTCTTACCTCATCTGCATGCTCGCCTTTTTATCATACAATAGGCATTTTGCTCGAACGCTGTGTTATTTTTCCGAGGCCGCGATGAATCGGTATACCCAGCGTCGATTTTGCTCGATTCTCATGCGCAAAAAGATATTTGTGCATTTTCTTTGAAAATGGCCTTTTTTCCGAACAGTTTCAGCAGTCTCGGGCGAGAAAAACTGCTCAGGCTGACCGGTCGGAAAAGAGAGAAACGCGACTGTATACGCGAGGCTGCGCTCTCCGCGGGAGGAAGGAGCGCGCAGGGGCCGAAGAGGCGCGAGGGGCGAGGCGAGAGCGCTGAAAAAAAGCAGCACAGCGCACGGCCTGGGCAAAAGGAAACTAAACTCATTTCCAAGGCATTAACCAATTACTTTTTGCAAAAGGGTGTCGGTTACCTTCAGTTCCTCCACTTACACACCTCCCCACCTCTGTTCCTCTCTTTCTCTCTCGCCTGCGCTTCGCCTCTCTCTCTCTCTCTTTTTCTCTCGCGTACACCTCCTGTTTACCTTTATTCATTTTTCTCGCTCTTTCTTTATTTTTCCCGGCGATTCTGCCCCGCGCCGAGCTCTCTCTCTCTCTCTCGGCTTTTTTCCCTTTTTCTATTTCTCCGCAGACTTTTTTTTTCAGTGCTAACTAACCGGGGACCGGGCTGCTTGCAGTAACGGAGCGCGCCAGACCGAGCGCATGCATGCTCCGCTCATAATGAAGAAAAATATAAGCTGTGCGCGTTCCCTCTCTCTCTCGCTCTCTTTCTCTTTCTCGCTCGGCCTCGTACATCTTCGTCAAAGTCCCCGCGCAACGTCCGCCGCGCGCGTTTTCGGATTTTTCAATCTACGGCTTATACGATGCGGACCCTTTTTTTCTCGCCTGCGTATCTCGAATTCGTCTTTGAATCCCCGGGGCTCTTTTCCTGGAATGCTGCTTCGCGCGAGTGCAAAAGTTACAATTGTAGCTAATTAAAATTTGGTAATTACTTTGGAGGTGTTATTTATGCTGGTATAATTGAGAGATCATAAATAAATGTTAAAATTAGCGGGCATAATTTATTTAAAGTTAAGCCGGCAAGATATATCGTTGTTATGCGGATGTTACATTACGTTTGATTAATGTGAAGTTAACTCTGACAATTGTTGTTTCCCTTGAGAGCGCTTCATCACCAGTAATCAGTGTCAGAATACCATAATTCTACATTAACAATTTACTTGATATTAATACAAGAGTGCTTCTCTTAATATCTCTAAATAAAAATTCACACAGTATATTAAACTAGAAGTAGACCGCACGACTACCAGACCCCGAGCAGACTATAGCCCCGTAAGAAACAACACCGTGTATAACTACGTCTAATACTGACTATACTCCGCAAAGCAGTTCGACCCAATTATCACAAGTTCCACGATTAATCCAGATTAATAACCAAAGCTAAGCTCGCAGCGCGCGGGTGGCATCGAAAGCGCGCCGGAGAGACTAAACAAAGTCCATTATATAGTCGACTCGATGTAACTGCGCGCGTGCCGCGCCCGATGACGCGACACATATGTATATATAAGCGCACGCCTGCTCAGACTCACAGCTCCGAAAAGCAAGAGCGCGCAGACGTCAGCCAGCGAGGCGCGCTCATTCAAGTTTCGCTCGACGCAACTAATAATCCGCGAACACACATACACACACACACGTACACAAAAGCGCGAGCGTCTCGTATTAAGGAAAGGATAGGATGATAATTACGCGCGTGAGCATAATGCGAGGCCCGATACATAATACATTTACCGATTATGCGCACCGCCCACACGCACACGCACTCGAGTGAGTGAGAGAGAGAGAGAGCGCTGATTGTTCTGCCTCTCTCCTTTCCCCGCTGGTTCTCCTCGCGCGCGATGTCAACTTATCCGCGCGTTTCTCCGATCCTAATAATATATCCACAGGATAGCGTATATATATGGGAGTTCCGTTTAATGAAATTTTTGCGGCCCTTGCAATATGCGCGAGGCCGCCGGATAATTAGCCGGATCGCGCGCGGCTGCAGCGTCATCTAAAAGCTCCTCATAGTTCTCGATCGCCGAGTAATTAATAACGTCATATCTTACTTTCCCAGCCGTTCTCTTTTACCTCTTTCACCCTCCGCTCTATGTCCTTTCCCCACGAGCCAGGGGATAAACACGTACGCGGGCGTATCGGCCTCAGTACCGCTCTGTATATATACGAACACTACGCACTAGACACACCGACACACAGAGGCAGAGAGTGAGGAGAGCAAGAGAGGCTTCCATTTCGAGGGAGCGAGATAGAGAGAGAGCCGCAAGTGCGCTCGGCCGCTGGCGCGGGATATAGGCTGTTGTGAATATTACATTCCTTGTATATATAGGCGGCACGAGGGGGGAGAGCGAGGAGGAGAGAGAGGGAGCGCTCTCGAGGATCCTCCTCGTCGCGGAGCGCCCGGAGCGCCTCGACACAATAAGATGGCCCCTCGCAATTAATTCTCCCGGTTTTGCTAATTAAATTTTTGGCCTCCTCCTCCGGCAACACCAGACACAATGCGCCAAGAGGACGACGACGACGACGACGACGACGACGTCGGTCTTATATGGGAGGCGGCCGAGCTTTTGTACGCGACGTGGCGGCCGACGGCTAATGCGGAAATTAAAGCGGCATTAATTCGGAGAAAATTAGTGAACGATGCGGTTTTCACGACTACATTGTCCCTGCCCCCCACCCGCACTGTGGAGCGCTAATACATTACCGGGCGACGGAAATTTTCGAGCTGAAAGCTCGGGCTATAGTTGTTTGCTGCATTTAGGGGAGCTTCGCTGTGTGTGTGCGTGTGTTTACGTTTTTATACACAATCGTTTTTGCAGAGTAAGTGTTGTTGCTTCTCGTGAGAACTGTCCGGCTAGGAAAGAGGCTAATAAATTCCGCTCTCATTTGCATAGAAAGAATCTTTTTGAAGAGTTTAGCGAAACTTGGTAAATGACTGTTTTATTCATGCAGAGGCAAACTCGACGCTCGTGATGAAAATATTGCTTTAAGAAGAAAAAATTTGGTATTTTATGACTGATTTGAAAAATGCGTCAACTTGTTGCAATAAATAATATTTTTGTTAACTAAAACTCACACGAACAATTGCACAACGATCGCAAGTATTTACATTTAAATGCAATTTTTTTCACATAAACGAATTCTGCAAAGTCCATCACAACTTTTCTACTATATCAAGTTATTACGTAACTTACGGCACAGTCGATTACTGCAGCACTCGAGAAAATGCATTAGTCCCCCTGCAAGATTAGTCCTTATCTTTTACAAAAACCCAACATTTTTTTATCGCTTCCGATCGAGCTGCTCTCAGATAGTACATTATCATCGTCATCCGTCGCTGTTCCAACATTTAAGAAAATAAAAAAAAAGCACAGATCCAGCGCACTGGGCGTACATTAAAAGCGAAACACCTCCGATAAGCCGAGGTAATTAGACAGATTGACAGTCTATTTTAAACGTCGAGTTAGGGCCGTGTTTACACGCTTGGCGCAGCGTCGGCCCGATAAGATAAAGAATAAGGTCCCTCCGTGTATACGAGAGAGAGCGAGAGAGAGAGAGAGAGAGAGAAGTGCGTGTGCGGAAAGTGCGTCCCGACAAATGAGAGTATAACGCCTCTGGGCTGCGCGCGCGCGAGCGAGAGGTGCGGTTACGAGGCTCGCGCTACAAAGGCGAAAGAAAGATGGAGATATAAAGAAAGAAACAATGTGTTCGTTGTCAATTAGTAGAAAGACGAAGCCGCGCAGCCGGACTCTTTTTACGACGAGGCTTGCTTGCTTGTGCCCGCGCGCACGAGCCGTTTACAGCCGAGAAGAATCGGACCTCGTGGACCGAATGACCTCGGCGTCCCTCGCCTTCTTCCTTTTCTCGCCGCGGCTCTCGCTCTAATATCACTTCCTTGCTTCGTGCAAATATGTATGCGTGTGTGCATGTATCCGTGTCTGTGTATACGTGTACTCGCGCGCTTGCGAAGAGAGAAGAGAAGACGAAGAGAATGAGAGGGAGGAAGGGCAAGTACGCTGCAGCTCTCTCGGCCCGTCCGCGGCTCCGCCAAGATTTACGGCAATTCGTTTTTTGCTTTCTTAAGTGCTTTCGCATTATCTCACTGCAACTAAATACTCTCTCCGCCGCCGCCGCCGCCGCACGAATACGCGCGTAACAAGTATATTTGCCCCGACTGCTGCTCACACAGGCGCGCACGCCCGGCTCGAGCTCGATGCGAGCGAGAGAGAGAGAAAACACACTTGCACAAGCAAGGCACGTCATCGCGCATTACACGCGAAGCACCTGATCGTGGCTCTGTAATTATTTTAGGACTACGCCGTGCCGAGGGAGCGAGAGAGGCGCGCGCGCTCTCTGGTCCTCGCTATACACTCGCGCGCGCGCGCGCGCCAGCGCCGACAGAATGAGAGACGTGAGAGAGGGAGATGGAGGGGAGGGCCGAGGAACCAGCCGATGGGGGAGCATTATAATTAATTAAATTGCAATTTCATTAATATCAAAGCTCGGAGAGCGCGCGCGCGGCCGTGTATGGATATATAGAGCTGTAGATAGAGCCGGGGGCCCCCCGCTTGTGCGCGCTGCAAATGACTCGCTCGTCAAAAGTCATCGCGAAATTTATCTATCGGCGTTGAGCGAGCGTCTGCCAAAATCCATCGGCCTTATTAAAACGGATTTTGTTTATTATCGTAAATAATCTCGGGCGCGCCCTGTGCCAAATGGATTAAAGGTTCATCGCTGCGCTATTCTCTCTCTCTCTCTCGCTCTCGTTTTTTGGATGAAAGCTACCCTCTCCCCCCCTCCTTTTCATTCTCTCCTGCTTTCTCCATTTAGTTAAATGCATTAGGCATGTAATTCGACTAAAAGCTGGAAGTTTATTTGTAGCCGGAGCCTTTTATACTTCAGCGGATTAAATAATTAAGTCGGATAATTAAGTAGAATTTCTAGTAAACTCTAAGTGTTTTCATTTCTAACTTTGAAGCTGAATTTTTCGAATAAATTAAGAAGCTCTTGATTTAATTTTAGAGCGAGAACAATGCCGCAATAATTATTCTCAAAATATACATCGTGCGGCACCTTGAAACTTATTCAATTATTAAGCTAAAGATTTAAATCGCTGCTTATAAGCTAATCAATCAATGACATATATATTTTCTTGCGAAGGCTATTTTATAAAGTTAATTATCATGAAACTGCTAACGATGCGTTGCTTATATAGTTTCAACATTTGCATGTTATTTCTTTACGATCACATTTTCAAAGAATATTTATCAGTGTATAGCATTCGCTGAATCATTTGCATAACAACAAGCAAATGCATCATGAATATCTAATAGAAACAAATTTTTCATTAATAACAACGGTACAAACACGCGTTCAACTTATATGCCGTATGAAAAATATCCAGTACTTAATAAAATATAATTAGAATTAGAATTACCCACTTCCTGATAAGCGCGCATTAACTATAACGTTCAAGCTGTATTAGCATAAAATTAATGATCTTGTTATGAGAAAAGTTTTGTTCCTTTATTTCCTTAATTAAAGAAAATTGCGATAGATAAAGTTTCGCCTTGTGTATTCACGGTGAAAGGCATCAAGCTGCACTCGCTCTCCTCCCAGCTCTCCCCGCACGAGTCTCTTTCGAATAAATGGAAATTCAAGTGGAACAAGTAAATAAACTATTGAACAGAGCGACAGCAGCAGACGCGCTCGCGCGCTAATTTATACACAATCGAACATACCCTCATATAATTCATCTACCATCTACACACCGAACGAGAGCGATTTTTCTTTCGCTAGCGCCTCGAACTCACCGGTCATTTACGTCAAACTAATACACACGCGGGCAGCAGCCGGCGAGAAAATGACGGACAACGCACACCAACGGGAAAAATCAAAGGAAGCGCGCGTAATAATGCAATAGGGGAGAGCGAAGGGAAGAAAAGGAAGGGGCAATTTGTACGAAGCAGCGCTTAGAAGCCGGAGCGGCGAGTAATTATCCGCGATTGCGCTCGCGGAAAAGGCAAAGTCGAGCGTCAGTCGAATTGTTCGCTGCCCCGCGCACACCTAAACCCACCTACAAGGCCTCCTCGATCCGAAGCTCTCCACTTATATGCTGGATTCCGCGAGCAGTCGGGGAGAGGGAGAGAGAGAGAGAGTCGGAAAGCCAGCTAATTAAAACCGCGGATAGTAATTAATTAAGCGAGCGAGCGAGCGCGCGCTCCGGGGAGCTCCCGAGGATTCTAGGCGCAGGGGTTCTCAAGCTCCCGCTCTTAAAGCGTCTCAATGTCATCGTTTCGCTCGCGCGTATATAGAGCCGGCGTGCATCGTATAGAGCCGTGGCGCCCCATTGAGGAAAATCGATGCGGCCCGCGAGTTCGCCCAGTTTTGCCGTCGCCACGTGCCGATATATATGCGATTATCCGGCTGCTGCCTCGCTGCCAGTCTGATGTGCGCGTCTTGTTAGTGTCGTCGCCCGACGGCTTCTTTGAGCTTGCAAGGTGTATGATGCATGTATGGCTTGTATTTTATTTAACGCGCCGTTTACGCGGCTTTCTTGGCTTTAGCGGAGCGCTGAGGTTGGGGTATGTATAGGAAGATTCGATCGAGCCGTGCTTAGCGGGCTACTTATTAAGTTGGGCCTTGGAAAGATTTGAGCGCTCGCGGGAGAGGCTGAGTAATTATTGATGCATTGCGATATTACTGAAATTTGTTAATTAAAAAGTTATTAATACCCGTCCACTTTAAGCTGGAACTTTGGTATTAAAACTAAAGTTATTAATTTGTCAAGTAAGAGTAATAAAACTTTCCGGCGGGCGTTTTCAGCAGTAAAATTAATTGAAACTACAATATAAATTCTTGCCGCTCCGGCGGCCTTACCTACTGCGCTGTATACATTTGCCAGCGTTTTAACATTAAAACGTATATACTCCAACTGCGCGCTCGGCCAGCTAAGCCGGCGCAGAAAAATTTCCTTACGTAATTTCGAGTTGCTCTTTGCTCAACTCTCGAAAACTAGCGAGAGTGTTTACCGTGAGCATTCATTTATTGTAGAAACAGAAGCGAGCGAGCGGCCGGCGAGCCTATATATATACACACCGGCAACGAAGGGAGAGAGAGAGAGAGAGAGAGACGCGAAGACGCGCGCTGAGGGAGAGTACAAGGAAGCGAAGGAAAAAAATCAATGCCCGCGCGGGCGGGCAGACATTAATTTCACATCCATTACTTGAAAAGTTTGCTCTATACTATACTGGGCGCTGCGCTGGCTCCCTCGGCCGGCAGTGATTTGATAACGCGCGCGCAAGCCTAGACTCGTTGTGATTGAGCTTAGAGCAATTAATGTTATTGCTCGAGGGAGGCTAGAGCTAGGGCATATATAGACACAGTGAGCCCTGCCTGGCGCTCGCACACACGCACCCTCATTCTTCGCGTGTGTACGCACACATGGCTCAGCTCGCGCGGGGCTAGTTGCCGACGAGACTGGCCGCCTTTCCCCGAGCGAGCGGCCGAAGCAATAGTAGGAAATGGAGAAAGGGGTGGTGTAGTATGTAGATAGGAGCGCCGCGTGTGTGAGTCTGCGTTGCTGGGGGGGTTGGAGCGTGGGTGTGTGGATAGGGGGCGAGGAGAAGGTGCCGGGCCAGCTCGTCGCCCCTTAACCAGTTATTGCCTATATCGCGCGCGCATCGATTCGTCATTACGCTTAGTGGATGTTTACCGAGAGCGTTTGCTTTCGATTTTTAATCAAGTGAACAATAGAACGAGTAATTTTTTTTTCTTTAAGTTTGCAGTGTGTTTGAATGAGTGGGCTAAGCTTGACGCAGATCTGGAATTATTGAGGAAGAAGTCGGTTGTACGGCGCGATAAAAATTATTATATCCTGTAGTTTGAAGTAGCTTTATGATGGAAGCTTTTCTAAGTCGAATTAGCATGGAAATTGCCTCACATAATAATGTACACTGATAAAGTTTGAAAGAATCTGATTAAAACCATAAAAAGGCCGATAATAGTAAATTAAGCTTTTCGGTCGTAAATTTTTCCGTCAAGCCGCTCTCGGAAAAAACAATGAGAAAAACAGAAAGAAAAAAAAGCAGGAAACAAGCAGCGTCAAATCACATAACAAGGCAATTAGTATTTAAAACGCCAGAAGTACAGAGAACGAGGCGTTTTAGAGTCGCATTTACCTATAGATCGTAAATACAGCACCAAGTCCAAGTAGTAACAGACATCCGAGCATCAAAATCCATTACGACCGTTAGGTTAATAATCTATAATCTCTCTCGGTAAGCCTAGACTGCGCATAAAGTATTAACGCCTGGGAAAAACGTTTAATACATCCGGAATTTTAAATGGCCGCTGCGACGGAGGCTCGGTCACACGAAGAAAGAGACAAAGTATAAAGAGCGCTGGCTTATAAGAGCGAGAGCCCGATCGAATCACCCCGTAGAATGCGACGAGGATTATATCCCCCCCTCTCAGCACGTGCATGGCTCGCACTCGCGCGCGAGTGCATGTATAGAGAGTGCGAGGGAGAAACGAGTTAGGTAACGGAATACGGAAGAGCTAAGAGTAAGAGGACCGCTCTCAGGCTGTGTGTCCGAGGAGTGCCTCGCAAAATCCACGTCTACAAGTGTGTGAGTCTGCAGGGGCAGCAGCTTTGTCGTAGTCGTATCTATATATAAATGTGTGTGCGAGAGAGTGCTTGGGAGAGCCCCACTATATGTGTATGTAGTCGGCCCTGTGGCGCGCACGTACGCAAATGAGCGCGCGTATAGATGTGAATACGAGAATGGCCAGAGGGCAGCTAACGTTTATAACATTAACGCTAATGGACTACCTTATACCTTATACACCGGCCCTCCCCCCAGCCGGGCCGGCATCCTCTTAGCGAGCCCTCTAGCTTTCTCTCCCTCTCTCTCCGCTGGGCCGAGAGCTGCACACGCGCGCGCGGACAGCAGCATCCAGCTATCGTCCTCCATCCTCTCGCTCTTTCGCTTTGCTCCATACCCAAAGTACAGTATAATATTCATGAGTGCATGCAAGCTAATGCATCAAGGCGCCCGTCGGAGTAATCGCGGATAAGCGCTCGCGCGAGAGAGGGAGAGAGAGAGAGAGCTGCAGCCTGAAAGGCAGAACCCGAGCCTATCTATAGCGGATCGGCTTGCTGATACTCTGTGTATATGTGCGCAAGCCGCGGGAATATGGACGCGAAAAATGTAAATATATTGAAAAATAAAAAAGAATCAAGAGGTACACCGGTAGTCGAGGGGAGAGAGAGGAATCTTCGGTAAAAAATATGTACGCGAAACGCGCAGATAAGCAGCGGCTGATTTATCATCGCTGCGAGCGCCGCTGGCGTCGAGGTAATACGCTAATGAAATTCCTTCTTAATAAATAGATTTTTTACGCGAGCTGGCTCGTAGGCCGGTTTTTCGCGGCTGGAAAAAATGTTTCCTCGTTCGCAGAACAACAAGAGCATTATTTGGAGCGCAGCGAGGCGCGAAACGTTTCAACGTAAATATTGCAGCGGAATCGACGAGCCCGACACACATTGTAGCGATAAGCCGTCGTTCTTATAATCCACGATTTTTACCTTCAATAGGATAGCTCCGCTCTTTACCGGCTCGGGCTCTCGCTATCTCGGGCGTTGCATAAGCCCGAGATAAACGGCGCGCGTTTTTCGCGAAAAAAAATGCTAATGCGCGATAAAGCACAAGGAGAGCTCTATTCTCGATCGGATAGCTCTCTCGACCTTGCCTCCTTCTCCCCCTCTCTCTTGTCGCTTTTATATAAATATATATAGTTGGTAGCTCGCAGGTATTAAAGGCTCGTTCAGGAGCGAGACAAATAACGCGCGTGCAGCGGGTTACGCCGCTTTCAACTGCCTGACACTTTGCGTTTAATTAATATTATATAGCTAATTAGCCCGTCGGGCCGCGGCCGCGGCGCCGGCCGACCGGCGCGCGGGGTTTTGTATATTAATTTAATTTTCAATCTCACGGGGTAATTCTCGCGGCCCGACGTTAGTTTTAATCAACCCTCGCGCAGCTCTCCCTCCCTTGTACTCGTTCTCTCCTTCGACGGGATGAGGGAGAGAGAGAGAGAGAGGAGGAAGGTGCGAGCTGCCGAGAAGAAAGAGCAAGAGGAGAACTCGGGAAAAAGAGAGAAAGAGGAAGCTATGGTATAGCCTACAAGGTTAATAAAAACTGGCAATAAAAACCGCCCCTTAAGTCCACCCCCGAGGCGAGTGCCGCCGCTGCCGCTCTCTCCCCTCCCTTCACTCTTTGATTCTCTCGCCGTCTCGTTCTTTCTCTTCTCTCGCTCCTTGCGCCGCTCTGCCACATACACAGACGATCCTCCGGCTCCTTCATCCTTTCTCCCTTTCTCTCTCTCTCTTTCCTTTATCGCTTCGTCCACCTGCTCGGGATTAACTTTAATCAAATATTTACATTTTAATTCAGCCGGCCCGCCGTACGCACTGGCACGCATGCCTTTTTCGAGCGATAACGCCGTCGTTTAATTGCAAACTGCCAGTTTTCGCGCTCTCTACTCTCTCTCTCTCGCGTATAAACAGCGAGAGCCCGCGACGCGACGCCGCGCTGCACTCTTCTCCCATTATATTCGCGCGCTCGACTCCTTTTTTCTTCCTTCAACGAACTGTGTCCAATTTTCATCACTGGAACACGGGCGTTGTTATTTTAATCGAGAGCGAGCCGGGGGAAAGAGAATAAGCGTTTTTCATTTGCCGGCAGTTAAGCGAATTTCATTTTCTTCGCCTCGTCTACTCTCTCGGCCCCGCGCGCGCGCGCGAAACAGCGGGGCCGCGGAGCGCGCCCGGCTCGCTTTATATAGTTTTCCGCGAAGAACAATAAAAACATTCGTATATCCGAGTTTAACAAGTTTTAAAAATTTACGCCCAGCGTTTCCTGCCCCGCTGGTCCCTCTGTGTCTACGTACGCCGCCTACTCCTACGCATATACATCCAGCTGAGAGAAAAAAAAAAAAACAAATCAGCCGGGAGAGCTGTAAAATGCTCGGCGAAACCCATAGCTGTCTATACGTGTATAATGTGTATACATAGGTGCGCTTTAATATGGAGAAAAGCCAGACGTGTAGGTATATACGGGAGGCTCGGCTTTTACGTAACTATAGAAACACGTAAACGCAGACGCGGCCGCGCGGAGTGAGACAGATATATAGAGCTTTGGGAGGAGGAGAAAACGAAGTCGGTTAAGAGAGTAAACCTTCGCTGCTTTAATTACCCTCCTCGTCACGTGATTTCCGCGCGCTCGCTCGCAAGCAGATAGACAGGCCGAGAGGGGCAGGAGGGAGCGAAGCGAGAGAGGTCATCGAAGTCAGCCGAGCCAAGCTCGCGCGCGCGCGCGAGCAGCCGTCTTATTTCAAAGCGGCCCGGATAGATTTCATCTAGGAATTAACCTCGAAACAAGAGACGTGTGGAGCGCTTTAAAGGATCTTTTGTATATATACCCCACACATACGTGTGTATATAGATATATGCGCTCTTTCTCGTTGAGCCAGAAGGAGAGAGTGGGAGAGAGAAAGACAGAGCGGTAATTCGATCGCGGATCGCGTCGTCGCCGTGTGTGGCTGTGACGGCGATGGCTGCCACATGTGTGTGTGTGTGCGTGCATGTGTGTCTGGCTCCGCTCTATGCAAGTGTGTGTAGAGCGCGAGCCTCGATAAGGGCCTAATTATGTACGTGGAAGATCTTATCGCTTTGCACTCGCCGCGATACCGAGCCTAAGCTAATTGGACGGGCTGCGATACGCGTGCGTGTGTGTGTGTGTGCTTGCGAGAAAGAGCGAGAGTGCGCATAGAGTTGGCGTTCGTGTCTCTGTATATGTATGCCAGTGCAGGCTTCGCGCTCTGGCTGTCTGTGTGTCTGCGCGAGCGCTCACCGATGCACTTACCTAGACGCTCTAAGTGCAATATGCATACGAGCAGCCCACTTTCCTTTCGGTTTCTCGCTCGCGCGCCGGCTAGAGCTATAGAGCTAAGCTGGCCGCCGTAGCCGCCGCTCGGCGCTAATATTTCGAGACGCCTGGCCTCGCGCCAGCTCCCCTAGCCTACTTGTTTTGCCAGCCTTTCTCTTTCTCTCTCTTTCTCGATACACGCTCACACACACACACATGCTTTACATTTCCATCTCGCTCATTGCTAGCGTCCATCGCTCGGCGATTTTCCAAAAACGCCTGCTTATATATACGAGAAAACGGCAGACTGAGAGAATTAGATAGAGAAAGAGCGTGTAGGAGTAATGCGCCGCGGGAAAACCGCCTCGCGATGATCCGGCGACCACGTGGCGACGAAGCGCCTGCGTGCCTCTGCACCGGCTCTCTCTCTCTCTCTCTCTCTCGGTCTCATGATACCGACGAGAAAGATAGAGACAGAGGGAGAGCAAAGCTAGCTCCCCATCTTTCTCTCTCTCTCTCTTTTGCTCCCCCTCGGCCCTCGTGCGATGTCAAATTCGCCGCGCAGACTACAAGAGAGAGGGAAAGAGAAAGAGAGAGAGAGAGAGATTCTGTCCGGAGCACTAGATGCCAGAATATACTTCGCCAAGAGATTTACGAGTATTGCTGTTATTTTGCGACACGGGAATTATGCTAAATCGGCTGTACGCTTTTACCCAGCTTTATAGTTTTTGCATCCAATTTTCTCCTCTCTTCCCTTTTAATTCAAATTAACGTTTATAATTACTTTTCTTACTTTTAATTGTCCCTGCGAATTATTCCAATTTACAATAATTTTAATGCTTTTAGCGCCATTGCAAACTATTATAAACTGAGCTAATCCAACACTTCAGTAGTAATAAACGTACAGACTATGACTCACTTCGTGAATTCATTTCTTTCCGCTCGCAACGCGTCAAGCTTATCTTAACTATCTGAAAAAAAAAAAAAACAAAAACAAATAGAACAATGCTAACGTCAAAGACTCACCAGAATCCAAGACATGCGTGAACAGTTGCAAGCTCCGAGGACGAGGCTCGTCCGATTAGTGGCTTGTCTTCCCAACAGTCGCAAACAGTAAACTAAAAAGACACTTTATTTCACTTTCAATATTCTCTTTCGAGCACTGAGGGGGGGAAGAAGCACAATTCTAGTCGCGTGTAAGAGCTCCGCGCTGCAATATTGGCTCGAGCGTGCCTTTATCAATCTCTCTCTCACTCTGAGCGACGCTCGGCTGTAATAATACTACGTTGCAGGTATTGCAGATATTTATTAATAGCGCAAGCTTATACGATTATTAGGTGACGAGCTCGCCGAGCGATGGAGAAAAGGATTCCTGCATTTCTGTGCGCTCCGTCTAGCTCGCTCTCTTCCGAGCTATATTGACTTAATACTGCTTTAGTGGATATTACTTTACAGCGATTCGAAGGGGACCTTGTTGTTCGGGGAGATTGGATGGACGTGGGGGGCGGCCGGGAGAAAGGAAGGATATATGTACAAGTGTATATAGATATATACGAATGAATTTATGTACGTATTGCTTTCTCGAATTTCTTCTTATCAGCCTCTCTCGGAGTGGTTGCTTTCACTGGGGCGACTATCAGTGCCCGAGTATACCTACTATGACACTGTGTCGCTCGAGAAATCTCTCTCTCACGTGAGCCACCGAGGCCAGTGCAAACGAGCCAACCTAAAATTACTCGATATTTATTTTCACTTGCTCTCTCCCTCTTCCTCTAAGCTAGCACGAGAGCCTGCGTTGCGTAATCGCTCGAATATCCCTCTCCAAGAAGCAGCCCGAGTATCGGCCACTTTCCTCGTTTATTCCGCTCTCGCTTCACTGCTCTTCTTAGCTCTCTTCATGCTCTCGCTACGGCGATGACAGCTGCGTAGGGTGTCGGCAACAACAACAACAACAACAATAGGCCCGGTGCGCGAGCGGTGATCACGTGGCTGGAGAGACAGAGAGCGAGACTCGGCTACACACTAGTCTGCTGAGCGTGCTCTTTGGTCAGGCCTCGAAGGAGCCTCTGGAGTGACTCACCAGCAGGAGGCGAGCGCCGGTCGATTCTTCAGCGACAGCAGCAGCAGCGGCACCAGCAGTAGTCTCCGCTTGGAAAAGCTCCATGAGCGCGCAAGATGGGAGAAGGCTAGAGCTTGCGTGCTTGCAGCTCTCCTCGAAGCTCACTCTCTCCGTCTGCAGCCTCGTGAACGGAGGACAGGTCAGGCAGTAGTAAGAGGCGCTGCCCCGCAAGACAGCCCAGAGTCGTCCTCGAGAGAGAGAGCTGGATGTACGTAGGAGGACGCGTGCGTGCGGACGCGCGCGCGAGAGAAATCGAACGTGCACGTCAGTCGCTCCTTCTCTGTCTGTCTATCCGTCGGTGAGGGGTTATAACGCAGACGTGCGGCCTGAATGTAGTGTATAAACGCGACTGTGCGCTCGGTGCGACGGCGGACGAGCGAGTGTGTTGCTCTCTCCGGCTGCTCTTGGGCGCGCGCATCCCCACCGCGTCTCTCTCTCGCTCTCTCTCTTTCTCTCTCACGCTGGCTGGCTGGCTGGCGCGCGCGTCGCCGCCGGCAGCACACTCCGCCACCGCCGCCGCCACCGCCGCCGTATCAGCCGGCTATAGTCTCTCTCTCCTCTATATATATATGTATATATATATGTATATATATAGATGTGTATATACGCGGAGAGCGTAAGAGCGAGCGAGAAGGACGCGAAGAACGGAGCGCGCGCGAGCGAGGGGGAGCGAAAGAGCGAGGACATGGGGAAGGAGGGGAGCGAGGGGCGGGTGCGAGAGAGACGCCGAGTGAGAGAACGACGGAGGAGGGGCATCATCGGCTCTCTCTCTCCCTCTTCGGGCTCGATCCCCTTCGCTCGCTCTCTCTCTCTCTCCTTGCGTCCTCTCCGCGGACGAGTGAAACATTTCGCGGGTTTCGCGGGTGGCCCGGGGAGTATAGCGTGCGCGCCTGCTCTACTACGTGTGTGTGTGTCTGTGTGGGTGGGTGTACGTATATAGTAGGGAGATGGTGCGCGCGGGGCTGTATGCGAGAGAGCGAGAGAGGGCCGCGCGCGGGAGGGGCTTGAACGAAGACGGCGATATTCCGTTAATTGAACGATTCGCGCTCGCGACTCGTGTACGTGACTACGTGTGTCTCTGCGTGCGAGTGTGAGTGTATGTGCGTGTGTGTGTGTGTGTGTGTGTGTGGGAGAGTGTATGTATATATGGCAGAGAGGCGCGCGGAGAGCGATAGATTGTGTCGAGGCCGAGAGAGGAGCGGGCGCGTGTATGTAAGAGGAGGTATATTGAAGGAGAGAGGGAGGAAGGAGGTTGGCTGCTGCTGCGGGGGGAGAATCGTGGGATTACTTGAAGTAATTACCTATTTTTATTATGCTCCGCCTGCCCGTGCTCTTTCTCTCTCGCTCGCTCGCTCGCGCGCGCAGGCTCGTTCTCCCACTACTCTTGATTGTCAGATCGCTGTATAGTCTCATATTCTCGCGCGCGCACAGCTCGCCTCTCTTCCTTCGTTTATCTCGACGAGGCACTCCATTAGAAACTGTCCATTGATTGCATTGCCACTTGCAAATCGCAGCCTCGTTATACTGACAGAGTCTCTGCCCTCCCCTCTGCACGCTTCGCTCCTCTCTCTCTCTCTCTCTCTCCCTCGCTCTCTCAATATCCCATCGTCCCTCTCTCTCCCTCTCTAGCGCGCTGTATGGATCGAGCTCGCGCGCGTTCAACCAAGAAATTTATTTCGTCTTTTTTATCGGCTCTATGATTCATTAAGAATAAAGGTCTCTAATGATGCGTAAGATTTATGTGCTTCGCGGAAAATCATGCGCCTGGATCTATATATATATTTGTAATTCGTGAGCTAGCGCACGGCGAGCCGAACCGCGCGCGAATTAATTGCTTCGCTTGTTAGGCGAATTTCAGATTTACTATATGCAGTTGCGCAATACCCAGCTAGAGTTAAAAATTTTTCGGCTATTTGCTTCTCTATATATATATTTAAGACTGCCGGCGCTGCTGCTGTAATTAAGCTACTCGTAAATTTCTACAATGCGTTTACTTAATCCCGTTCTTTTATTTTATTTGTTCGAGTGTAATCTTGATAAAAATCGAAACATTGATAAATTGATACTAAATTAATTATAACAGAAATTAATTAAAAAAAAGTCTGGTGATAAAATAAATATCATAAGCTTCTTTATAATTAGAAAGGTTTAATAAATATATGTTAAAAATTATTTTGTTCGAGTTTGTTTTTAATTAACTTTATATTAATTTATTCTTTGCCAATTATCTTTTTATCGCTGTTCTAATTTAACAAAAAATGTCTAGTACAAAATTAATCTCGCAGTAAGTAAACAAGTTGAAAGTAACAGCGGTAAATATCTCTTGGATTAGTAAGATAATTAGAAACTGAGATAGTTTCAACAAACAATTTTAATTATAAAAAATCCAACACAACCTCTGCCTTTTACTAAAAGCTTTCCAAACAATTTTCCGAAAAATTTCTCTTTTACAAAAACATCAGACCGACAAAAAAAAGCAACACATAATTTCAACGAAAAAACACACAACGCGAATCTGGAATAACGCTTAAGCCTTAAATTCATCTTGGTGGGTCCTTTATTCTCTCAGTACGCCGGGGAGCTCGCCGCATTGTGAAGGGATCCAGCCAAGCATCTCGCTATCGAACAAAAACACAGATGCCGTATACTTACAGGCCGCAAGAACGTCCCCAGCTCACTTTCCGGCATCCGACACAGATATAGCTGGTCGCACTTGTCAAAACTTTTATCTGGACTCGCATCTCCATCCCCCCGGCTCGCGGGAAAAACAACAGAGTGGAGCGTACCTGAGAGTTTACACACGCGTTTCAGAAAGAGAGCGAGTCTTTAGCTATTCGCCGCGCTTGCTGGGTATATAAGACAGAAAAGAAAAGGACTCAGCGTGCGCTTCGGGAATAAAAAAAGAGAAGAGAGAGAGACAATGGCTCATCGAGTTCACGAGGTTTTCGGATAATTACCGGGGATGGCATGAAAAGATGCCGCGGCGAGCCGGAGTCTCCGGGACAGAGAGATCGGAGCGCGCGGCCTGTCACGGCGCATTAGCTGGCCTATCGCACCCGACTACGCGCCCGTGGAAAAGTCGACGGGACACTTGAAGAAGTTTGCGTATTTTTTTTTCAGGAGGGAGTTTGGGAGGAGGTGTGGGTATGGTTGAAAGGATTGCCGAAGGTAGTTTGGCCGCGGGCTGATTTGCGCTTCGTTATTGCGTGGGAAATTGAATTCGATGAGGGGCTTAGAGAATGGTCTGGAATGCAGTTTTTTATTGTGTCGTATGTGATCAGTGGGTTTTATTATTGGAAAATTCCTTAAAGCTGTTATGCGTAGTGATTGGATAGTCGATTTGGAACTTTTTTTTGAATTGTAAAAAGTAGAATTTTAAATTTAAAAAGAGAACTTATAACAGCCATCCCGGGTAAATCAATAAAAAAAAGTCAAATTTATCAAAGTTTTATAAATTAATCAAAAAATATATTGAATATAAGACAGTTGATTTCAAAACACATTCCCTTTTAATTAAAACAATTATCAATTGTTCTTACATTGCTTCAATGCAGAAATTATTTTTCCGTTAAAGAATCCAAAAATTTCATTAATTTCTGAAACAGCTCCCATCTCCGAAACCCGCACTGCAACTTAATCCATAGCCTCGCATGCAATTCCGGCCAAAGAATAAGATATTAAAATTATCAGCGGCCAGGCAAAAGAGCAAAAACTAAAAATCTCTTCATAAATCCCAAATCCCCAAGTTGCTCTCTAAATCTCGCGTACTCGCCGTTCTCTCTCTCTCTCTCTCCCTCGGCGATAAAATTATCCCCGAGATATAATAAGGTCCCTCTCTCTCTCTCCAGCCGAGCGATTCCCGTTGAACGCGTAAAATACGAGGCTCGCCGCCGCCGCCAGTAGCCAAACGATTCGGCCACGTACGTTATATACATACAGGTATAGAGCGGCGGCCCTGCAGTCGTATAGTCAGAGGGAGAGAGCGTGCAAGGAGAGAACGAAGAGACCAGTTTGGGCCTTAACACACACGCTTTGGCTCTCTTCGGTCTCGCGAACGGCTACTTGCTATACGGGAGCTCGCCGAGGGCGGGGCAGCCGTCGGCCAAATGAAAAGCATCCCTAATTTGAAACCGAGAGGTGAAAAGCAAACAAGTGGCGCGCGAGCGCAGAGCTACTTGGGTTTGATCCTCGGACGCGAGTCTCTCCCTCTCTCTCCTCTCTCTCTCCTTCGATGCTGCTTCCTTAACGCATGCCCTCCCTCCAATTACGGGTCATTTACCAAAGACACAGCGGGACGCCGGACCCTAGCTTTCGCTCTCTCTCTTTCTCTCGCCAGGTCCTCTCTTATATTCCGCGCCCGTCCCCCTTTTTTACCTCACGTGCCTGGGACGCGAGATTTTTCAATTTTCGCTCGAGACTTTCGTTTTTTGCTGCGCGCGCGCTCGCGATATATACTACAAAGGGAAATTTATAGAGGGATACGCGATTTCGTAATTTATCGTTGGCAAAGGTGAAATATGTATGAGGTCAAATTAACCGGCTATTCAAGCTCTAATTTAATCCAAATGAAGTAGCCGGGCCGCCTGCGCGCGCTCGCTCGCTCGCACGGCATTCGAGGCTTTCGAACTCGTTAATGCAATAATTGTGAGCCGAGCTCTAAACTCTGAGTAATGCCATTCGATAAATTTCCATTCAGCTTTTAATACCCGCGAGAAGGAGTAGCCGTGCATTTTTACAGTTTCTCATCCCCCCTCCCACTTTTTTTGTAAATTGAAAGCAAGATTTATAAAACGCGATTTTTATAATAACCTTTTATTTTTAATTTCCGGCGACACTCGACACCGCGACAAATTACCATTCCCGGGCTGACTCTTAATACCAAGCGACTATTAGCATCTAAATTTCGCGTCAACCGAGCCACGGCAATATAAACAGTCGCGTGTAAGCCCAAGTGCCTGCCGCATGATTCCCTCAAGGACATGAAACTCACCCACGCAGCGCCATTCTGCCTTGTTCGTTTCTCCAGCCCTGCAATTCGGCTGTCGAGCGGCATAGCTCCTCTCCAGCCGCTCCTACAAATATACACACTCGCGCACACCTTTATAACCCGCGACTTTACGATTTCCAGCGCGACTTTGCGAGCAATTCACCTAATGATAATCCCGCCCCCTCATCCCGACTTGCTCCACCGTCGGGGAATTCCCAAAGATTCTGCCGATGTAATAATTTTTAACGCCAACGATCGAATACTCCCGCGGATCGTAATTGTCGAAACCGATACTCGGCCGAGACGAAGCTAACGACGAGGAGAGAAAAAAAGGTCGAGAAAGAGCCGGGCCAATGATGCGATACGAAAATATTGAAAAGCGGTCCTGGTCCTCCTTGCAAGCAGTGCTCGTGCACAGTGCGTATGTGCATGTAAGCAGGCCGATCGAGAGGGCCAATTACCGGCAAGCGCGGCCCTCCTTCCATATGTAGCTCCACTGAGTATTTCTTGGCGTGTCTCTGTGTGGGTAGGCGCGCATACACGCGTGGCTTTATATTTTTCCCATATGCGCGAATGCTCAAACGCGGAGGCACTCGAGAGAGAGAGAGAGAGCTACGGATTATGCTCGTGTATATAACGAAATATCGGGACGTGCATGCGCGTACGTTCGTTAGGGCCAAGGCACGGGCGCGAGTACCGAGAGGAATATATTATTATTATTTTTTTCTTCTTTAAGGAAGAAAACGCGAGTTTGCGGCCTGGCTGCGGTGAGGAGCTTTTGAAGGGGCTGCTCTGCGGAATTTCGGAGAAATCCGCTCACCTGTGTAATGCTGAATCGCGTGTGCCTAATGCTCTTTTTCTTCTTCGCTTCTTTTTTATTATTTCTCTCTGTATACAGTATCTTTTGACGCAGCCCGAGGCGAACGAACTGCCCGTCCAGTCGCGACCACACGTGTGCTGCCTTTTTAATTTGATATACGCTTTGGCGAGGCGTCAAAATATATAAGAGCCCGAAATAAAAGTGAAAATTGGGCTAGTAGCGCAATCGGCCGGGCAATAAAAATCTTCAGTCAAGATTTCGCAGAAGCACAATTAATCCCAGGGGCGTAGCGGGCCTCGGAAAAGTTATGTAGCAATTCAGTGCTTTAATTTACGGGGCGCCGCTGCAGGAGCCGGCTCCGCGGAAGAAACTTCAAACCTCCGGATAAACATCCACGTATATAAATATATACGCCCCCGCACACGTACGCGCACGCTCACACTCGCCGGTGCGTTTATTCTTCAACTTTCCGCGCAGATGAAATTGGGTAGCAATCTTACCGGAAGAGGCCATTAAAATATTAACCGGAAGCGTTGTGCGAGCGGTCGGCAAACTCGGGGATAAGGGGCTGCAAAACATATACATATATATATACACATATACCACGCACACATAGGAAGGGGAGCTCTTTTTCAAAGCAGCCGCGCATACTAGCGCAGCTTTCCGAGAGCGCGATTGTTGTGCCGCTGCTACTGGGCCCCGTGCCCTCACACAAACATATGTTACCGGCCGGTAATTATATTTACCTTAGCAGCTTTATTATTTATGAAGACGTGTACGCGAGCAAAGCGGCCGAATCTCTCCCCGCTCCCTCTCCCTATGCGCCGCGGCGGCCGCGCGTATAATTTTCCTCCGAGCCTCCCGTCGTCACTCTTTTCGCGGTGCCTGCCCTGCAGTTCTTTAATTTTGCCGGGCTAATGAAAACTCTTTCGCGAGCTTGATATCTCGCGTCCGCTCCGAGGCTGTTTTCAAAGTTTAATGCCGCATTTTCCCAATCACAATCGAGCGTGCATTTGATTGGGGATAAAAGCCGAATCGTGCCGGCGGCTCTCGTTCTTTTCTTCATCGATTGGGCTCTCTCTTCCTCTCTCCTTCTCTCTTTCGCGATGTAATGGTCATAGGAGCTCGACCTTTTTATTGCCCATATTCTTTCTTCGGCAATCAAACGAGTAAACTGTTGGCCGTGTGGGCGTATGAGTGTGTGTGTATATATAAAAAAAGAAACGTCGCAGTCGATTTAAGAAAGGCGATTTTCTCATGATGCGACAAATGCTCGTAACGATCGCGGCAATATAATAATACAAAACCCTCGAAAGGTACATTACGAACTACTCGTGCCTCGTATTTCGCAATGATTTGTCAACCGTTCTATTTCGACGAGTTTAAAGTCAATTTTTCCTACTTATTACGACCCCTAATGCCGATGGCACACGAGAGAGATCCTAAGCGTGCTCAAGTGGCGGTGCACACATGCGCGAGCACAGGAGAGAGAGAGAGAGAGAGGGTGAGTAGAGAGACGTAGAGAAATACGGCGCTGCGGAGTTGGCATGAAAATCAATGAGCGATTCAGGCATTTTCGACAAAATGTAGAAAAGACCTCATTAGAGGCACATTCAAAGCTCTCGTGTGTGCACCTACGTATATATATTATACATATATACACGTCTGCTTCGAGCGCACATCCTGCGGAGCAGGGAAGATCGTTGAGAGAGAAAGAGCGAGAGAGAGAGAGAGAGAGAGAGAGAGAGTCCGAAAAAACCTTTCTTCCGCGAGTAAGGAAAAAGTTCCAGGAAATCGCACTAATTCGAACTTTTCCCACAGGAGACACAGAGCGCCGACGGAGGCGCGCACCTGGCGAAACTGTATACCCGCATGTAATGCGCATCTCGTCAATCCGAGATCGTTTTGAAAATGCAGACGCGGGCTGTGAATGCGAAGTTAGGACCGATTTGAATGCTCTTTTAATCGTCATCGAACTGTTTCCCACAAGGATTTATGGCTGTGTTGAATGTTTGTCTGTCAGAATTTTTTCTTAAGTTTTTCTACCTCATGTATTAAGTATAAGTGTGTTTTCATGTGTACAACAGCACTCAAAATTTCCTATTATATGTTTCTTTGGTATTCTAATCTAAGTATGATGTAAAAAATTTACTCCCTTTTTATTCCCTCTTTATTATAAATAATTATCCTGACAAAACAGGAATAAAGTGGCTTAATTTTTATGAAAATGCAAGTAGAGAAATAACAGTGCATTGTACATTAAGGAATTAGAATCGCAGATTATTACTACGGATAGGTTTGCTTCCTGAACAACGGATAGTAATCATCCCTGGAGGGAATAAGTAACTTTATTTCACACCTGACCGAAAAACCCACTTTTTGCCTCTGAAATATATGACGAAAGTAGCATATTTTTCCCGAAAATTAGTTCAGGGCAAAAGTAAAATTAGCGGGACAAAAGTAAAGTTCTCACAGGAAAAATCTGTTACTTTTGCCCCTTGTTGCATAATGTACTATTACACTCAAACTGTATATTTATTTTTTGACACGCCGGGAGCAAAACTCGATTTTGCGCACGTTTAAACAAAAAAGCGTATGCTAAATCTCGCTTTGTGTACGTTATATAAAAAAATACGGTTCGATACATGAGCGAGGAAGTAATTTCAACCTCGCGTGAACTTTTCACCCTCACTTCGCTCAGGCGCAAACGCCCCCGCGAGGCTAAAATCACTTTCTCGCACTAGGATCGAAATGTACTATATCTTTGCGAAAAAAAA